>JAQIXW010000084.1:0-56518 GCA_034700685.1 Willowsia buskii | reverse complement strand
AAAAAAAGTACATTTCACTAACAACTTGAGATTGGGAAGTACAGTTTATACACGATTATATTATAGTAGGTATACAGTATATATAATCATGTGCTATTTAAAGTAAGTATATTATTTGCCCACGTAAAATAACATGCTATACGATACGCTGAAAAACTAATCATTGCTGTCAACTATCATAATCTACTGGCACAATCTATGATCACCCCCTGCGCACTGACTTCACTCATTACTTTATTTCTCTTGTGATACAAATTGATAAATTAGTATTAACGGAAGTATGCCTTTTTACTTTTACGATCAATTTTTTTGAATACCTATGCACACAACCAATTTGTATGTATGTTTGTAGAGCACATGTGCAGTAAAAACAAAGTGATTAAGGAAAAATCGTCATTTGCATACTTCAATTCATATACGTAGTTAGGTGGATGCACAGTGCATTTCATGTACCAAAATACAGATTCGAATTTCTGCAGTCCAAAAGTCTACAAAATCCTTTATTATGTCTTAACGGTTTAAGCTTACTATAATCATGATTTTCATAGATGGCTAATTTCTCGTGGTTCATGCAAGTAATTCCCAAAAGGATGTATACACTAAAACTCATACAAACAGTTTGATATGAAACAAGATACTGAAAAAGGAACACTGTGAAAGGGAGGATCCCTGTGAATTAACTTCTAAACTATGAGAATTTTTGTTATCTGCATTTTCGCAGCTTCTGTTTGAGCTGGCGTAATAAAGTGCTGGGCCATAAATCTAGGCCGTTTCTAGCAAAACCCAAAATGATTTTTGGGAATTTTTCATGGCATCTGAATTTCTATAGTCAGCGAGCCTAAAATTACTTTTAGTGAATCAGCACTGAAGTCTATGATTACACTGCATAGGGCAGTAGTTTAGAGAAACTTAATAACAGTCTAACAAGCTGAAAAAACGTGGGAGGGAAAATTCCTTTCCTTGTCGGCAGCAGCATCAGGATTTACTCAAACTCAAAAAATTATATGATTCTTTGTTCTCTACGAAAACTGCATGAGTACAGGTTTGGGCTTGATTTTGTGCCATATTAAAGTATACAGTTTGGTCTTTGGTGTGGAGCATTGAATTTTATGCTGCAATATGCAATGAGAGGAAATGATATGCAAAGATTTGTAATTGTTTGTTAGTTGTCAATCTGTCATTGTTCCGGTAGAGGCTTTCATTTCCTACATATTATATTCAATATTTTCTTTTCTTGCAGGAGGAAAATATGTGTAGGATGGCTAATAAGCTTTTACAATATTTGAGCTGTATTTACAGATCAACTTCACATAATTTTACCGTGCTTCCGCTTACTAACAACCGTAACACCTCCCTTGCCAATCTGTCCATAATATGAATTCACTCGAATTGTAACTTTTAGTGCCAATTTTTAATTGCTTTCGTACATTTTGCAGAATCACTGACCAAGCGCCATATAGTCATAAATTCATTTTGCTCTTTGTTATCAGCTTTCACTTTGGCTCTTATTACTACATCGGTACAATGTGCATATATGTACATATAAAAATGCACGCATTACACCTATTTCACAGTTCTTTGCAATAATGTCTTCTTTTGAGAGAATCATAATATTTATGATGAATGAAGAGTAGAAATGAGTTGATACATTTTATGCTTAAGAGAATGAGCAATAAAGAAGACATCATTTCAAAGAGTAATTTTCTGTGCATCTATTATATTCCTAATGTTAATGTATTACATTATACGATACTGTACTTTAAATTGGTCACTGCTGCGTCAATGTTACTTTTTGTACTTCTTGAGCAACACGCTAAACTGCACACAAAGACTCAATTAAAAACGAGGGTAATAGCGTAAAATGCATATCAAATTATATGATGAATGCGTTCTTTCTTTCCCTGATTCAATTTATTTATTCTTCGAGCATATAACGACACAAAAGGCTTGTGCCGTTCATAAACATAACTTGAAATAATAATTTTTTGGATGTTTGGATTGTTTTCAACTTGTTTTCCGACTTGCCAAGTCAAACATCATAAAAACTTGTGTAGCATCGCAAATTGCAAAGAACGTACGTAATCTACTTGTACATGTAAGTCTCAAGAGAAATCTTAAGTTTGCTACTTGCATATTTTTGCATTTGTATCATTTCTTCATAATAAGTACATATACATACACTTCTCGAGCTAGCACTATTTCTCCTTTACGATAATGTGATTAATGACGTCTTCATTTTTTTCAACCACTTGCTCAGCAGAACGCTGACTCAGTCTTGTCTCAGCAAAGACAGGAAATGCTCGAAGGGGAATATCACGTAATCTTGTCGCTTTTTAATTCTAACTAGAGCTTCGTACAAGTGTGAAGGTGAAGGCGCTTTGTCATACAGCTTTTCTGAGAGCTTTAAAAGGCTACTCTCCTCATACGTCAGACTGCGTAGCATAATTCATGCATAATGTAAAATCATCATGATTATGATGATGATGACTATGACTGATAATGGATCTTTCAGTTCCACTTCTCCAATTTTCCCACGATGAATCTACCATAAGCTCTTTTCTTGACAGCAGCACATTCATCAGCACACATCATCAATAGAGACTGGCGTTTCATGAAGGGAATATAGAGAACAGGTGCATAATATGCAGTTTTTATATTGCGAATTGAGACGTTGTGCTAATGTAAATACTATAGTAAGCCTCGGCTTCATTCAAACGAGCGAAAAGGAACTAAATTGATAAAAAATATGAAAGATCCTCTATTCACTATTGTTTGTTTTGAAATAATTACACGGGTTCATTTACTTTTTTAAACTTTTACTAGCTTCTTATGCAAAACTGTTAATACTGTGAATACGACAACTAAGAAATGAAACATGAAACTAGTAAATTACTAGTAGTAATGCTAGCGCCTAGCGCTACTTGTCATCTATGCAAAAACATTCACTTTACCATTTCTTCTCATCGTCCTCATTTTTCATTCAAACGTGTACTTTACGACTAACTCTTTATGATGATCTAAGAATAGATAAATGAATTAGTGTCATCAAGTCATCTGCAGTCCTTTGAAATTACGCAAGTAGAATTAAAGTAGGAATAACACACAAACAAAGACAAAATTGTTTTTTTTTCTCGATTTTAATGGTCAAAATAAACTTCCGAAGAACACTTGCAACAACATCAAATACATTTCATTCTAGATACTGTATGCGTATCAGCGTTCAAAACAAAATTATAATACAATTATCAGTAAAATTAATACCAAGGTTGACATACTGCGTGATCTGCGATCAAGAACATGCGTACGCGCCTCATTTTTTGATAATTCGATAAAGAGATAATTTTGTATTCTTTTCAAGTTTATATAATTCATAGCACGTATCAAAATTTCATTTTGTGGTACCCTTATAGTCTAATCCTGCATGTAAAACAATTCCCTGTAGTCGCAATGTCTCGAAAAACATGATGCTACCACCTACCACATTAGTTTTCTGTATTTATTACTAGAAATTTTGCAGCTTTTTAAGTACAATATACCTATACCCAACACCGTCATCAATGAGGAGATCCTGATCCTTTAGCACTAGCGCCAGCGCCTTTCGATTGCTCCCAGCAATAGTCGAATGAGAACTGTTTGTCAGGCTTGGCAAATGTCAGTAGCTCCAAATTTTTCTCGTAATCTTGAATCTGAAAATAGCAAGAATTGGCTTGTTGATTTCGCTATTTATTTTTATTTACTATCAACTGTTGTAAACACGAGCAAAGCCAACGATTTACCAACCTGATTGATAGCTTCCGGTCCAGAGCCATCCAAATTGTAGCCAGATATGTCCGTGAACAATGATTCAGCTGAGTGAATGTTTTTCAGTCCCTTCTTTGAAAAAAACTAGAAATCAAAGTTGAAATTATTGTAAATTAAAATAGAGATTCAAAATAAGATTGGGAAACAATAAAAACATGAGTCATAAATGAATGCATGATACAATAATGATAATAAAAAGCTCTTACATTGAGAATATTCACACAATCTCGATACAGGAACTCCAGACCATGAGGATGTGCCGGCTCGACTGCTTGACTAACATCAATTACAATGCATTTGCCCTCATGCCATAACAAATTGTACTCGGAAAAGTCGCCGTGAATCAGATTACACTTTTTGTATAAGCGTATGAGGATCTAAAAAATTAATTCAAATCTGAGGTCAAAATCAAATCTACTTTACTTACAAAATATGAACTATCTAGATTTTGCATTTCCCATTACGTACATCAATAGATTGGGTGTATGCACTCTTGAGTTCGGCATCATCTTCTTTACTAAACTTGACTTCCTTCAGCATTGGAGCAGGTTTCATGTCCTTTCCAATGAATTCCAAGATCAATACATGCTTTTTCAGGAGAACAACTTTAGGACAAGGGATTCCTTCTCTGGACATTCTATTCAAATTGTGCATTTCCTTTTCAGCCCAGAGGTGGATTATTTTCCGAGGATTCTATCAGAAATAAAAACAATAAAAATGCTTAGGTTAATGGTAAATTATTCTTCGAAGACTGATTCTTACTGATTACATATGAGTAGCAGCATCTCATACCTGTTTTGAAAATCGATCCTTAAACCGGTAATCATCTTTAATATACTTGTCACGGGTTTTGAATTCATTTAAAGTAGTTTTGAAAACTTTCACAGCACATTCTTTGGGTATGTCCACTAGCATTTCCGTATTTGTGGGTACACTAAAAATAGACGAAAAAAGATTTTAAAAAAATATTCACACAATATTTAAGCCTAACGTAGTGAATTCTTTATATTATTGAAGAGTGTTGCCCACCTTCCGCCATTAGCATAAAGAACTACAGCCTCCTTTCCAGTTGAAATCACTCCATACACATTCTCCAGAATTTGGTTATTCACAAGCTTGTACAACATCAAACGAGTCTTTGCATCCATAGCCATTTCAGAGGTAGACTTTTCCTTCTTTTCGTGCAGCCGAGTACGACGGTCATCCTCAGACTTTGAGTAAACTTTTAAAGTGTTGTATACCTGGGGAAAGTAAAAGAAAGCATAACATAAAAACAATGCCTGGTACATCAATATCAACGATATTTAAAAAATGACAGCATAACCGTCTAGTCTTTTTTCTTACCTTGTTTGAAAGCTGCATATCAAAGCTGGCTCCGTCTCCAGTATGAATACATGGTGGAAAATTTTCCATAACCTTGCATGCGTTCCTTCGACCACACATTGTTCCATCATGCTTCGTCACAAGTTCATTATCAATTTTGACGTAGCCACAACGAGGCATCGCTGGAAAAGCCTTTTCATGAGCCTGTTTGTAGAAAGGATACAAGTACATAAATGAATTTGCCGAAAAGAAAAGAGATTTTTTGATAAAAACTAAAAACGAAAATGTTTAGTCACCTCAAACTTATCCCATGCTTTCTTCTTGTCCCCCTGTTCACTATCTTCATCTGAGGAGTCGTCTGAGGAGAAGCCATCATTATTCATCATGTAGTTTGACAGCTTCACAGACACTTTTGAGGCTCCATTCACCTTGTCCTCAACTTTCTTCAAATTATGGTCGTATTCTTTGTTATACTGCATCTGGAGCATTTGAGCAATCAAGAAATCACTACTGCAATCATCCGAAGTGCCCAATGTCTGCAACTCAGACAGGTCCAGTTTTGCCGGTGTCTCGATACCTTCCGCTTGCAAGACCTCCTTCACAAGAATTTCCTCTTCTTCAATCTGCAAGCTACTGGCCAACTGTTCGCTCATGATATCTCGCAAGTTCACGGGCTGAATGGTGACTGCTTCTGGAGATGCGATTTTCCCCCATGGACACCTTGAGGTGACAGTAACGACGGGCTCAGCAGGTGGTGGTGGTTCCTGTGACATTTGTGGTGCGATTGGAGTCTCTATTGGACCCTCTACAGTGGTACCACCCGCACAAGCCATTACTTCAGTAGTGTGGGTAAAGCGCTTCCTTATAAATAATACTATAAAATTTGAAGGACGGAAGATAGATCGTCGACGGTTAGGGATTCCGGATCAACAGGTTTGATACCGGATAAGTCTGAAAAGCAAAGAGGAAGATACAAATAAGCAATACCAACGAAGTAGAAGCAAAAGGAAACGAAACGATAGAAACATTTCAACGTATAGTCAGCGGCAGTGATAAGATGAACCAACGAGGCTTCGGGCGATGTTTGATATGAAAAGTGTGAGTAGACTAAACAGGGTTTACAGTGTGGAAAACGCCAGAAAGTAGGCCGGAAATCCTTTTTATGACCCAGACCATTACGCTTAACTCAACAACGTGTTCTAATAATGATGATGAGACATATAGTCTAATGATGTGAGTGAGTAACAGTGACTCCTCCCTCTCCTTTCTTACGATACAACTATTCATCATAATAGTCACCATAAAGGCATACAATGGTTCAAAGGTTGACAGATAATTGATAAACTTTTAATTACCAATCATATTTACAAAAATGTTGCAAAATGCTACAAAATTTTTCAACTCTGTTGAGTTCAAATGGTGCTGAAGGCACAACACAACAACACATATTGCTAAAATGTATGTACATTCTACCACTACTTCATATAAAAACACTTTCGCTTATAATTTAATACAATTCGTCTGTTAATTGTAGAGCCCTAAAAATTCTTATTTGTGCAAAAAGTCTTTTTATCTAATTCTATTTTTACAAATTCAGACATAAAAAATAAATTGAGACATGGATTCCTCTCTACTTTAAGCTACTGTTAGAATTCTGCTGACTCAAAGCTTGAATTGGATTAGTAGTTGGTGTTGATGTAGCTCCTGTAATGGCTATTGCATTATTACTTGAATCCCCACTACTGTTTTGAGTTCCTCCAATGGCATTGACGCTAGTTCCACCTTGGCTATTTGGAGGCATGAGCTTTGACCGTTTTCTTATATAATGTTGCCAGTGAAGAAGCTGTTGATCTTCGATAAACTTTGCACATTTTGCATTTGCTAATTCCTTCCTAAACTCGGGATACTGAAGCAAGTCCAGGAAGTACAAACACATGGGATACTTCAGGTAGCGGGCATACTCTGGTTCCTTCCAATACTGCAAATACTTCAGATAATTTATCAAAGCTGGATCCTTGAAGTAATCTCGTTGCGCCAGGAAGTTTAGGTAGTTTGGGTTAGCCAGGCACTGGACGAACTCCAGTTCCACTTGAAACCTCAGCTTCAGTTGATCATCACTTTCTGCTCGGGGTGTAGCCATTTTGGGGTCCCGTACTGCCTGCGTATGAGGTTCAAATCATAATGGTTAACGACGTCAGTAGTTGAAGCTGTACGTGTCGAAGAAGTTTCTAGCTAAAAATTTGCTGAAAGGGGAAATTTTGACATTGACATGTACAATAGTTGTACTTTTTGATACTAAAAACAGTACATTCAAATTTTTCAAACCAATTACTGACATAATTACACGCGACAAATTCTCTTTCTAAAACTTTATCAGGCACAGATAGCAAACAAAATTTGATGATTGTTGCCAGATTTACTTACAAAAATACTTTTACTTTAGTCTCATGTCGTATTTTAACACGCACATCATGTGTCATGAGAGTCATCTCATAATCTCGTCTTTGGGAGAATACAAACCTCGTTTATTGCCAATGTTAATCAAAACTGTCAACCATTTCATCAACCATGCCATTAATCTAATCCACTACCAGCAAAATCATCACCCTTGATGAACCATCAGCCATCACCAATTGCCGTTATACTTATACAATTTGCTACTAAAATTATACGTTTTATTTATTATTGCATATATTTACCTTAAAAAGATGAAAGATCTTACTCAGTTTTCTTAACACTGATTCAGTCCTTTGCCCCTACCAGCAACCAGCCTCTTGGAGATCCAACTTCCTGTTCCCAAATTTGATCGTAAACTGTAAACTACCGATGCGATGATGGCTTAAAAAAGCACTGAACTCTAATCCCGGGATCAACAATAAACACTAATCCCCTCAAACTGTTCTGGCAGTAGTTTTCTTTAAACTATTTAAACCAATATTAAAAATTCAAACTTTAAAAATTCCAGGTAAAAGTAATAAAAAAATTCTGTCAGTCAGCCCAACTGAATGGAGAGGACTGTTGAATACTTATCGTCTCTAATTATCCCTTCTCCCTCCAATATAGACTTATTAACTTAAAACGAGCCCTTTCTTAGTTAATTTTATTAACTGCGCATTTAATCCTACCAACAAAATCACATCAAATCGTGAGATAAACTCACTCAACCTCTATCTACACCTGATTCTGCTGACGACTTCAAGATCACAATACATAGCAATGCATTCATGAGAATGAGAGAGCCTTCTTTCTTGTAATGTAAACGTCTGCTATACGTCTTGCCTGTGCATCACCATCTATCCCCTACGTTTTTTTTGTGATGTCAATAAACCGTAAAACGTTCATATAGAGTGCAAACTGCAAACGCGAACGCGACGCTACTGTTGCTGTGTGGAGTGGAACTTGCTAGTTTGCCACTATACACCTCAATTTCTTCTCAGGGTAGACAGGAAAACGGCGCGGAAGATACGAGCCGTGTTATGCACATGCATTGAATCAAAACAAACTCTTGCTTCATTTGCAAATGCACTTTTGTTTACACACATTCACACGTGTCTGGAGTAGAAGGTTGCTGTCTTTTAAAAGTTTATACACAAAACTGCTGAAAAGTTAATTTCTGTAATATTTTAGTCACGTAATATTTACTGGTTTAGTTTCCTTTTATTGAAAGTAAATAAAGTGAAAACTGAGGAGAGGTAGGTAGGTGACAAGTTGATTTTCCAGTGCATTTTTATTGGGGTGAAGTGACAAATTACAAAAAAATTGCAGTGAAAGAGAGACTATTGACCTAGGTTTATAAAGTTAGGATAAGGTCAAAGGTAAAGGTGAAAGCAACATGGACGAAAGCTTGGATGATGTTGAAATCAAAGAGGAGGTGGACAGCGAGGAGGAAGGAGAAAAGTCAGATGACAAAATGGAGGAGGATGGGGATGAAGGTGACAGCGATAGCAAAGATGCCGAGTTAGGGGAGCCTGGGAAAAGTGTCAAAGTCAAGAAAAAGGCACCCAAGCCTGGGATAATTTATTTGTCAAAAATTCCACCAAAAATGAATGTCAAGCAGATTCGTGAATATTTTGGCAACTTTGGGGAACTCAACAGATCTTTTCTTCAGCCCGAGAGTAAGTAAAAATTAGACAATTGGTTAATTATCATTTATGCACAAATTTGAACTTATGTGAATATTTTCTAAAACTAAGCGATTTTGTTTTTTGTCTTCGTAGAAAAGCCATGGAAGAAGGGAAATAAGAAAACTAAAAACCAAACTTTTACTGAAGGATGGATAGAATTTAAGAAGAAACGGCATGCCAAAAGGG
The DNA here is from genome assembly GCA_034700685.1 of Willowsia buskii. NCBI lineage: Eukaryota > Metazoa > Arthropoda > Collembola > Entomobryomorpha > Entomobryidae > Willowsia > Willowsia buskii. Next base: position 47,084 of record JAQIXW010000084.1, on the reverse strand, counting down.
TAGCGGAAATGTTAAATAATCAGCCAGTTGGAGGGAAGAAAGCTAAGGAATATCATGACTTCCTATGGAATATAAAATACTTAAGAGGGTGAGAAACTAGACTGAATTAATCCGGCAACATGTCAGAATTTTGTACATATTTTTGAAGCATTCTAATTTGCTTTTATTTCCTTTCAGTTTTTTATGGATTCATCTAAACGAGCGGTTAGCCTACGAGAGAATATCACAACAGCATAAGGTCCGTGCAGAAATCTCAGCGGCGAAGAGAGAGACTGCCTTCTTTGCTAAAAATGTGGAATTGAGTAAAAAATTGAAGAAGAAGGGATTTCTGTCTAAAGAAAAACCAACTAGTTAACTTTCCTATGTGCTAGTATTAATGTAAGACTTGAACATTAACAGTGACAACTTAGTTCGTAACAATATTCATTGACTTTCTGTCGAGTTGAAAGTTTGATTCTTTGTATTTACCTCATGTTCAAATAAATCGCTATTTCTCAATTCTCAAAGCCAAAATTTGTTATTTGTTACTGCCAGTCTGACTGTATAATTTTAACTTATTGGCAATTATGTTGGTTCTAAGCTCGTTATTTTCGTTCCACTTCCGAATGTCTCGAAATATTCAATCTTCAGTTGTCGCTCATCGTATTCTCAAGTCACCCCTTATGAATTCCCATCGTAACTTTTGTGTCCAGCGACTCCATATTATCTTGTATTCTTTCTTGCATTGTAATTTCTCTAACTACATAATAATTTGTGTAAATATCCTCCTCCTGAATTTATTTTTTACACCCTCAACCAAGGTCATGAATTAGCTACCTACGTTCATCGGCTATGGAAGATAGTTTTGTAAGATCTTATAGCAAAATTTCCGGTTTTTCTAAGTCTACTCCCAAACAATGTCAGACACCCCTCGAGTCCGTGTAGTGAGAACAAGGGCTTCCTCAACAAGTTTTAATCCTGCAGGAATCCGCTACGAGTATCCTGTCGACTCTAATGATAACGTAGTTTACATTCACCAACCTGACACTGCAAGAACTCGCGAACCAACTCATCATCATCATCCACCTTCAAGAAGAAACCCGCCCCCAAATCGGAGAAAAAGTTGTGTGAAACGACTATTCTCAGGAATTTTCAACTTTTTCCGGTTTAGAACGACCAATGTCGGCTACAATGAGGAGTTACGTTATCCTTCCCCAGCCCTTTGTTACGACACAGATAATCCATTTCCATCCAGCTCTACAAAACTCGAACCCAGCAGTCCTGTCGCTTGCTCCTCCCTCATGAACTTTGGAGGATGGCAGAACGACGAAGCTTTTCAATCCGATGATGGCGAGTACATTATTTATATTCCTCGAATGTCTAGAGCGAAATTACAAAAAAAGTTTGTGGATCCACTGCGACGAGCAAATTACGATCCTGTCATTATTCATCCGCTTTGTCGCCAATGCGTTGGCTGTCATTCTTGTAACTTGGTAAAATGAGTGGCCTATATATTTTCCCGCAATAATATTCATCATTAAATGCTCTGCTCATTAAACATAACTGCAATCATTTCTTAGGAAGGAACTCGTGCGCAGGAGAACTCGCTGAGAAATCATACGAGAGAAAGTTCAGATCCATGCGTATCCCGACAAAGAAAAAAGGCTCGGTTTCACATCTCATGTCACACTTCCGTTGAAAACATTAGCATGGAAGAATCCGGAAGTAGAGAGAAAATTAAGGAGAGTGAAGCAGGTGGAGACACAGGTGAAAGGTATCCACGAAAGAAAGAATCGACTGAGGAATTTTTTGAAGGTTCATTACTTGCAAATGATTTTTATACTCATATTCTGATGGCTGGTATGTAGCACTAATGGTTTTCATTATAACCTAGATAGCAAGAACACAAATTTTCTTTACATTCCAACGACGAATTATCATCGTAGTAGAGGATGTCAGAGGAGGAAAAAGCAACCGTTCAAGATTCGGGATAAGAATATTTGTTGGGATGCCATTCAGGAACGTCATGATCAAGCTGCGCGAAATAGACAGAGAATAATTCAGGAAATTAAAGACAGACTACAGACCCAATTTGCGGTTTGGATGAGACGGAAGCTGATTGGCAAAATGAAAAAGAAACTGGCGGAGGATAATAAGTCATTGTAAGAGAAGCATTGTTAAATATTTCATTTATAACTTAGACAAAATTACATTTTCTCATGTTTTCTTTACCAGCGCACTCACTCCACCAAATATGCTAGAGTCTAGATACCATCATATCCACTGGTTAGGCAGTTGTAGTGGAAATATGAATAATTCCGTGAGTGAAAGTATTTTTTTGCATAAAAATTATGACCAGTATTATTATTCATAGCTCGTATGAATTTGAATATAGGTTGGCAGATATTTTGACAAAGAAGAAAACACTGTCGTGGCTCTAAAGATATTTAGTGACACTCCGTATGACACAATGGTGGAAAACTTGGATAACAAACTGATGGCAATCCAAGAGATTAATTCTCTGAAGAAAATGAATCATAAGAACATTGTAAAACTTCTTGGCTACTTTGAGCTCCACGACAAATTCCATCTTATCCTTGAATCCTGTGATCACTCTCTTCGCGAAGAAATCGAAAAGCATCCTTCCGGTCTGGGGACCACAACTTCCAAAAAGATGATCAAGCAAGTGCTAAATGGTCTTTATTCTTGCCATCAAGTCAACTGCCTTCATAGAGACCTCTCCCCAGAAAATATTCTAGTTTGCAAAAACGGAGTGGTGAAGATTGGGGATTTTGACCGCTCTGTATTTTTAACTGATACCGGAGTAGGGAACATTTCTCCGACTCCAGGCTGCTATGTATATAATTCTCCAGAGATTTTAGCTGGGGACAAAAAGTACGGACTGCCGTCTGATGTGTGGTCACTTGGTGTAATATTTTGTGAAATGCTGCATGGAAGACCGCCCTGGAATGGGAAAAGTGCGCAGACTCAATTGCGAGAAATCCATAATTCCGTTGGGCCACTCTTGCCAAGACATGCGAGCATTGCAAAGTTACAGACGGAAGGGAAGGGACATAAAAGCTGTACTGTTAATAATCATGCACAACTTCAGCAAATGTTTACCACGATTTCGAATGATTGTCAGTCATTTATAATGGTAATTACAAGAAAAGGGGTTAATTTATGGATATTAATCTACACTGTCTTGTTGTAGTTCTAACGATAATATGTCATTACAGAAATGCTTAGATGTCAATCCACTCTGTCGATATACTTGTGGAGAACTCTTGCAGCACAAATTTATGAAGGGAAAATAAAATATGTAAAAACAACTCTAAAAATATTTTTTTGCAACGATTTACTAAGCGAATTTCGGTTATTTAAGAGAGTTATAAATAGCAGAATCTCAGTTGAATACAAAAATCTGTCATAAATTATCATGAGTCTAAACCTACACCACACATCTAATCGCTTATTCCCCCAAATTCAAAAATTGTTTTGGCTACTTCTGAGTACAGTAACGATTCTTAAACGTGCGTAACGTTTAATTTTTGGCGTTTATTGATATTTGCGGATAAATCTATATAAATTCCCATATTCGCCATTCAAATCGACTAGGCACCACAGGAAATAGTATTTATCACTGATTCGAGAATATTCTACCACGAAAAACTAACTATAGACTTACACTAATAATATCCGCAATTTCTTAACAATTAGCTTTCCAGTCTTTCTTGATGAAGACCATTATTAACAAACAATGTCTTCACTGTTTTCTATTGATTCAACACGCTCAATTTTAATGGGAGTTGACAAAGAACTATCAATTTCAACGTTGGAGTTGGCAATCATAATGTCAGTACCCATTTGAATTGTTGGCATCAACACTGGCTTCACATCTACTATTGTTGGATCCGCCTCCTGATCTTGACCTTCATATTCACTTGTGCATTCATCACCAAACAATTGAGCATCACCGTTGTGTCTAAAAAGAAGCGTAAAATAAATTTAGGAATACATTTTTGTAAACGCTTATAATATTCTCTTTTTGCATTATCTCATACTCGTCAATTAAGCCCACGACTCCAGTAGAATCCATTTCAACCTCAACTTCTTCCACTTTAACAACTGCTGCGCTTGCATCAGCAAGAGGATCCTCATCATTTGAACTATTTTCATCATTCACGTTTAGCGCTGCAGGGCCGGGGAGTATTATAAGGTTGCTACTTCCACTTTCAGACTCAAGTTCAGGTTCTTGTTCATCGGTGACGAATTCAATCTTCACGATTCCCCTGAAAAAACAAGGAATTCAGATGTGTACTTTTGTGAAACGAAAGACATTTTATTATCCTTATTTATTTATTTATTGATAGTAAAACCCTTACTCTTTGTTCTCCTCATAATTATCGCTATCCTCATCATTTTCATTCTCCCAAGGAGGCTTTTCTTGGGTTTCATCAGACTCATCTTCTTCATCAGTATCAGATTCAGATGTATCAACTCTCTCTTTGCTGCTGAGGATAAAAAAGGAGAGAAACAGATTATAAAATCAGTGGAAAACAAATAAAACCGAGTCGTATTACAAGTTACATGACATGCTTTGATGATGAACCTATAATTTCATACCTGATATATTTACTTCCTCGCGCTCGCCGCAATCTTGGTTTTATTCTGTTTTCACTAATTGGGGTTCGCATGTGAATTAATATGAGTGCATGAGTCGTTAGGTTTGGGAATGAGGCATTCATGTTATTCTGCAATGACTTTTTTGCTGTCACTTACCTAATATTAATATCTGGATGATTCGTCTTTTTAAAACCTGTTGGTTGAGACTTTAGTACTTTACTTATAGCGCTGGTAAACATGGACTCCACTGCTCCTGCTACTTTCCGAGCTGGGTCTGCAACTGGAAGTTTCGGAAATCATAAATAAGCAATATTATTGACCATGCCGGTAAATAGATTACCCACCGCCTCATGGCTTTATTACCAATGCAAAATTTTTAAAAAAATATGAATACTTACAGGCAATATTTTGTTTCGCCATTTTTGAAGGCAGTTTATGAATTTTGGGAGGTACTTTTTTCTTTTGCGATTTCTTTCTGTTACGGAAAATCGACTTGAATTTGGGCACAGTTCCAGTTTTTGAATTGTCGCCAGCATTTTTTCGAGTTGTGCTCTTTCCACATATACTTTCAAGTACGGTTTCTGAAGTTATCCTGGGACTGGGACGCTTGTTGATTGAATTATTGTTAGACGGAGGAGGGAGGGACTGTTTCTTCACAGGAGCATCTTTGGTTGCAGCTACTTCCGTAAACTTTGATAAAAGTTGGTTACGTATGTCAGCTATACCGCCAATCACACGAGGAGGTCTAATCTTCGGTTTACTAGTTCCCGCAGGGATGGAAGCGGAAGCACTTTGAGTAGAGGCGATGGGGCCTTTTACCGAAGTAGTTGGAACAGGGCTGAAAATACGTTGGACTACTGTAGGAGACTGATTGGTAATCTTTGTCTTCGGACTTCCGGTTTCTTTCTTGTTTTTTACAGGTTTACGCCTATCTGTATTAAGCTGTGTGTTCAAAACTGACTGGTACGCTGCCAACATATTAGCGGAAATGTCTGAAATGGAAGAATGGACGTATCTATATCATGTACTAATTCACTAATAATTACTGTAAGTTTTGATTATAGTTAATTTGCTACAACTACAATATTACCGCTTGCAGCCTTTCTCGTGTTTGATGGGACAGAGGACGCTTCCTTCTCTGCGGTTATCATGTCCAAAATATTGCTTGTAAAATGGAACATTGGGCTCATCATTTCAGATTGGTCAAGATCACCGGATGCTGCAACATCAAACACGCCCACGCCCATGTTATCCTCCGCCATAACCTCTGCACTCTCCACTTTCACAACGACATCTTCGCATGATCTCCTTCGTTTAACAGCCGTTTTCTTCATTTTCTACAAATAATGGCAAATAAATGATATCAAGATATTATATTGAAATCAAATCCGTCCGTCGGGTTAGACGTCGAAAATACTTGTTTTTAACTTTTAACAATGGAGAACACATACAAAAATAAATTATCAAGAAGGTTCTGTTACGTACCACTACTTCCTGCAATTTGGTACGGAAAATGGAGTTTCACTACATAATTCAAACATTCAATTCATTCAAATGTGTCCTAGTATTGACTGCAAATTAAAATAAACCACAGAATTATAAACTACATTAACCATGAACCGCTTCACAAACACTACACATAAGTTATGCGCAAAATAGCAACCTAATTAATTTGTTGATCGCTATCAATAAAAAGAAAAAAAGATCCTATTGTTTTTTTACAATTCCTCGAAAAGATTAATGTACGCGTTCAAAGACGTGCTCTTGCCTCTATTTACAGGGGCACGGTACATACTTTCCTGAGCCATGTAATGTTTGCTGTATGGCTTTTGTACTGCATTTTTACAGAAAAGGGTTTTTCTCACCAAAAATGAACAAAGCTTTACATTTCTTTGATCTTTCTACTTACGTATGATTATGATGCAAGACTAATATTGAAATACAAGGTTCTTCCTTTCAAGGTCGAAATGCAAATAGCAAATGAATGGCACAAAGCATAGCAAATAAAACAGTTGATTTTTAATGACAATATAACAAAATCACCATTAAATGCAAAAATTTTTTGTGAATAAATGTTTCTTCGGAAGATGATCAATATACGAAACTTTTTCGAACTACAAATCTTTTATTCAAATCTCTGCAAAAATTTGTATGAAAAGACTTATGGCTTATTAATTTCAATAAGAAATTATATTCTATACAGTAAAAAAAACTCGTTTAATGCTTAAGATGTAAGAACCTGACTGCTAAACATAAGTAGACGTGTAGTGTAGATATATATATATGCTCAGGTTCCCTGATGCTTACCAGCATTTCGTTTTTCGTTCCTCACAGGGATTATCCTCGGAACTGGGCAGTTTTCACATAGCATTATGAACGTATTTCTCCTGCTGTGATTTATTTCGTAGAAACATGGATTTATGCTTGGGAAAGTTTTTCAGGCTTTCTTCCCAAGTTCGGGGCATAAAGGGATTCAAAACAGGTGGCAGCTTTACAAGTCCATTCGGTTCTTGAAATGTTTCCACAAGAGTGATAAGCAGTCTTGGAACAGCGCACGCAGTGCCGTTAACTGTGTGGACATACTTCAAATCTGAATCGGATTTACAAGCTTTAGGTCGATAACGAATGTTTAGCCGGCGACTTTGGAAATCTGTACAATTACTACAACTGGAAATCTCTCCAAACATTTTTCGCCCAGGCATCCAAGCTTCAATGTCAAATTTTCTAAATGCACTAGAACCAAGTTCACTGGGTGGCATTTCCAAAGTTTTGAAATGCACATTTAGCGAGGAGAAGTTATCCTCTTCGATTTTTCGGAATTCTTGGTGAAGATCATTGCTCTCCTCTCCAGTTTCATTGGCTGTGACTCCAAACATTTCTACTTTTGTGAATTCATGAACCCGATACAAGCCTCGCTCCTCCTCCAGACTGGAAGTTTCAGCACGGAAGCACCTGCTCACGGCAGTGAATTTCAGGGGAAGTTGATCCTCTTCAAAAATCTTGTTTTGTAAAGACCCTCCAATGCTCATTTCAGCCGTACCGGATAAGCAAGCGTCTTCATCAGAAGTTTCCGATTGCAGCCAAAACACTTGATCTCTCTCGCCTCTTGTTCTCATTCCACAGGACTCTATTATGTGAGGATAGATGATGTCGGGGACGGAAATCATTTGGAAATTCTTGGACAGCAGCGAATCCAAAGAGAAACGAACTAAACCATCTTCAAGTTCTGCCAGGGGACCCTGCAATCAACAGAACGGGTTTAAGATGAATAAATAATTGTGCTGCTGTCACTACTGCATCATAATAATTACTAGAAACTCAATAACAGGCAACTGGTCTCACCTTCAAATAGTAACTTCTATTAAAAGCAAGATTTCCTAGTTGGTCATCTCGGAGAAGTCCATATTTATTGCAAAACTACAAAGAGAAAGCAAAACCATTATTTTCAAGACAAATTGTTCTTGCAAAACATTTAAAAAATCGTTCTATAAAGGAAAAACGAGCATTACAAACCTTTGCGAATTCCAGAACTTCACCCTTATTCCTAGGTTCTCCGAATCGAAAAATTTCCTTTGGTACTTCATCCTCAATAGCGAATGCATCAGGATGAGTTTCATTGGGCACCCACAAAGCTTCTCGGACCAATTCCTCTGTGATGGCCTTCTTCCGCCCTCCATCTGTACATCTCTCCCTTTCACTCCACAGTCTACAAATCTTCTCGATATTCACCTCCGCATATCTCCTTCTAAACGCCTCCTCCAACGATTTCCTTTTCCCTGGATCCAACAACCGCTTCCAATCCAATCGATTAAACACAGACTCCGCATTGGAAATCCAATAGGGGTTAACAGTTTTCGATAACTTCTTGAAATACTTCGTGTCGTCATATTCTATTTTTTCACTTCCCACATCTTCTTTACTTTCTTTCTGATTTCCCTCTAGATTCACTCGCTGCCAGGCTGGTGTACAAGTGTGATAATGAGATCCATGCAACCGTTCAACTTCTCGCTTTAATAACTTTCCCTGGGAGAAAGCAGTTTGACTTTTGAAGACATCCTTCACCCTCGCCAGTAGGGATGATTGACTTGCTAAAATCTTCATTTCGTCTCAGACACAACTTCGAAAGTCGAAAACATCAACAAACGCATGTAGCTAGCGTAATTAATGTTGATGTAACTTGACTCGAGGAATACGACATTCATAAAGCTGATTAATCACTAATCACATATCGCCTATCAATCAGTACTCATTTAACGATTTTTACAGATTTGAAAGCAAACAAAAACGCCTATGAAATGCAAACCAAAAGTCTGCTTTTTCTTATTCAATTTTATGTAAAAGCACATGCATGAAAAACCCCAGTCATCAGCTGTTGTCCACATGCGTTTCTTCAGCAGCGCAGCGTTCCTGTTCAAGCAGCTCAAACCAAGCAAGAGAAGAACCAACGCTGTTGGTGCTGCCGGCGACATACACAAGACATTCACATTCAATCAGTTCCTGGGTGGTGCGCCGTGGGCCTAACAGTTCAGTTTCGCTAGTATGTATTTCTGCAAAATCAAAGCATTTCAGAACCAAAATATGTACATACTATTTAACCACTCGTTTCAAAACTAAAATATCTGGAAATTATAGATTTGATCGCATCCCATGTTCCATGTTATCTCAGTTTCTTTTGAATGAGCTTGCATGAACTCGAGAGATTCTGTTTTCGTGTTTTCGACATTAACCGTTGCTGGCCTGCTTTTAGACATGAACTGAATGAAAAAATACAAAAAAAAGCTGAAAAGTTTTTCATTTCTTTCATGTGCACAGTTATTATAGTATGTTGACTGACGCAGAAGGAAAAAGGAAACGAAAAAATTGTGCACCGATTCTCCCCACAAGTTCGAGTGAGTGCTCTTCTCACAAAAAAATTCACGATTCGCACACAGCTGTCTTCAGAGAATCTCCTCATCGTGCATAAAATAAGCGTTGTGTTGTATTCAAAGCGTTTTTTTTTCATGCAGGCAGAGAAATGTACAGACGAACCGGCCGAATGAAAGCATATATCACATCACGGACAACCAAATGGATAATGGAAGAAGATGATGGTGATGGTGATGATGATGAGTAATGAAAAATGAAATGGTTCTCAATATCTCAATGCATAGATTATGATGATTTTTTCGCATTTTTCCTCATACATCTCAAGCCCCACTAGCCTCCTCACTAGTCATTAGTATACAAACAGATCGACACCATCAAAAATGGTACTTGGTGCATGGACAAGAAAAATAAACAAAAAATTTGCATACTTTTCGTAATTTTTACATTTTTCACTTTTTCCACAAAACATTTCACCCGAAGATATGGCAAAGACAAGACTGAAAAGTAGCACGTAATTAAAATTGTATCAAACGTTTTGCAAACGCAACTCTGACATTAGCGCCACTTTGTGCAAAGCAATTTATTCAAAAACGTTGCATTGCATTCAAATCGATTCGTGCATTGATGTGCATTTAGTGGAAAATGCAGAGGATATTCGACCCGAGTGCTTTTACGCTTTGTAACCTCCACTTGTAATTGGAGCGATAGAAGCAAACGCATTTACGTATTTTAGTCGCATTGTATTTCTCTCTATACACCAAGCATTCAGATCATTCTTTGAGTCCCCAGTTTTAAATACACTCGCTTCAGACAAGAGATTTTTTATCCGGTGTAATTTTGTGTAACTAATGGCAACTGTATTCTTATCAGTAGTTATTATTCAGTAGTTTGATGATAAGGGTGATATAAATGACGTTGGACGTTTGGAGGAAATGACCTTTTTCACAAATGACGGAATGCATTGTGCCAAGTGAAAGTCTAAGTCTGTCTAAAGTCAAGCCCAAGCCAAGCCACAAGAAGGAGAATGAAGTTTTCTAGTCAGTAGTCACTACTTCTCCTCACCTAATTTTTCTGTGATAGTAATAATTACGCAAGGTGTCGCAACTGGCTTTATTCGGGTTCCGTAACTAGACTACTGTGAGCAGAAAACAGGTTGGTGCACGTGCAAAAAAAATATTATAACGGCTCATTGTTTTGTGTTCCAGGAATCATTAAAGTTTTTTAATGTGGGATTCTGGGAATACATTTTTTTCTGTCATTTGGCAAATGTAATGCAGTTGTGCTATTACGAAATGACACGTTGACACTTGACACGTTGCTACTAATAATTTTTGATAGGAAGAAAAGCAGACAAGTAGAAGCTCTATTTTATTTTATACATATTCTTTAATTTTTTTTCTCAGGAGACGCAGACGCAATGAATTCTCTAGGCGACTTTTCAACCCCAGGGGGCATCCCTGTTCAGACATACAACACATCATACAGTCACTCCCGTGCGATGTCCCTTTCTCAGCAGATGTACCCTGGGCTTGCCAGCAAGAACTTTTCGTTTCCAACGCCATCGCCGAGTTTGAAACCAAAGTCGACAATGGGGACTCACAACGGTTATCAGAATGGAATATCACCGGTGTCACCTATAGCACCGCCAAAGCCAAAATTGACTGAATGTAATGGTAATGGATACTTTAATCATTCAAATCCAAGTGCCTTCTCAGGACCAGGGCCTACGCCAAAGCAAAGCTTTCCTCCGGAGAAGACAACGATATTGATGGATGGTGAGTCTATTTTCTTTCGTTTAATTTTAGCTCTGCGAATTGTTTAAGGCTTCTGAATGATTACGTAATTTAAATGGTAATTATGCATTTCCTGTTCTCAGGCAGGGTGAAGAATTTACCGCAAAGTATGGTCAATGACCAGTTCGGATTAGCAGCGTTTTTTGTTGGCCTGAAAGCAGCAAAGTGCTTGGGATCTGTTCCAGACGCCTTGTTTCAAGACGTGATCACTGAAATGAGCGCTCATAAAAATGACGAACCCATGTACAAACGATTCTCAGGACCTCTAGGACTGCCATCCGAACCTGAATCATTTTCAACGGAAGGTGCTCAAGCGAATCCTGTCTATCCTGAGTATCTTGTCACTCAACGGATGATTGCTGAATCTCGAGAGGTGGACATAAACTACGTGAGGTAAGAAAAGGATCACTTTTTTTATTCCCAATACTCATGAAAGCCAATTTCAATTTATAATTCAAAATTGAAATAATCAATTTAGTTTTTCACTTGACAGGAAAACCTGGGCCCTGAAAATGGACAAGTTTGGAGAAGATCTATTATTCTACTGTTTCTACACATTTACGCAAGACGTACTTCAAGTGATGGCTGCCCGCAATCTATACGAGAAAGGATGGAGGTATCACATCGAGGCGAGAGTTTGGATGCAGAAAATGGATAACGGAATGTATCAAACCGATCCTGGAAACCCCCTCAAGGAAAAAGGGGTTTACAAGTACTTTGATTACCCCAACTGGAAAATTGCTCAAGTGGAGATGATTCTGGATACCAGCAAGCTCGAAGCCCAGCCTATCACGCCCCCTGAATACTTTGCTCAATCTCAGTCGCAATCTAATCAGAAGAAACTCTAAACTCTCGTCATAAAAAAATTTAAATCTGGTGATATGTCTCGCAATCCAATCCAAATCCAATCCAGCCATGAAGAAAGAATCAAATTGAAAAAAATTGAAACTATATGCTTGTCCAGAGAATGAATTTTTTTAGTACCTTAATTTGTGTTTAGACTGATATGTTATGTATTGTAGAGGTTAATTTTTATTTTATGTATTATTCAGAGAGGGAACTTTTGCATGAATCCACTTTTTTTAAAGATTTGCATGGAATTGTTCTTTTTTTATTACATGTTTTAACGTTTTGGAGTTAACGGCTCTCCCAAGTAATCTCTGTAATGCCATGTGGATCCGTATGGATTTGAAGCTGGAGTATTAATTCCAGTCCCGTACAGACTTCCTCCGGTGGATCCATTGAAGTTTTTTATTTTGTTATCAAATGATCTTCGTCTTGCTAGTGATTTAAGTTTGGCTGTTAGTATTGCAACGGCCATTGTGGCGGTGCGCAGCTTCTTCCATCTTTGACGACCAGTGATTTCGTCAATAGTCTCAATAATGGTGTCATGTGCTAAGAATTATTTAATATTTAATTTATATATAAGAAAACTCAACAATGTTCCAATACTTATGGTACAATATGGATGAAATTGTAAATAAAAAATAAACGCAGCTAAAGAAAGAAAATTCATGAGTATTTTTTATAACTTACTTGGGTTACTTTGGCCGATTGTTACAGCAGTTCGCACAATTTCTTGAATGTGGGGATGAGATCCAATTGCTGATAAAACGGGGGTTATCCCAGCAAATTTCCTTCTGACAAGGTGCTCCACAAAGTCGGCTCCCAATAACTCTTCATGAGGATCCATTCTTATTGGCAGAATTTTGTTGATGGTCTTCAGACAATTTAAAAATTTATAATTAGGGCTCTTATTTTAAACTGCATTAATTATGTTAATTTGCATAATTCATAATTGTACTCACAAAAAGTAAAATGAAAGTGATTATTATCGCCCACGCAGTTATGCACACACAGGCCAGCAATTGGACAGAAAGTAGATATACCGATCCACCTATCATAGCAAACTGCATTAGCCCATTGATAATTTTACTAATTACAAGCTATGCATAATATGAAAGGGAGAAAGTACCTCGGAATAAGCCAGCATTTCCTTTCGAAAATCCTGCTCCCCTATCATCCTCCGCGAAAAGTCCAACAGCCAGCAATCCCCACACTCCCCCAAACGCATGAACCGCAGTGGCTCCGACCGGATCATCAACTCTTGTATAGTCAGCAAATCCTGCAGTCAAAATCACCACCACGCCTCCAACCACTCCAACAATGAAGGCTTCAAGTGTGTGATAAAGTGCACACCCCGCTGTAATGCCAACAAGTGCTCCCAATACTGGGTTCACAATGTCCATCACTTGGAAGATTCGTCCTGGTCTACATAAAGTCCATACACTGCCAATTAGACCGCCCCCAAAGGATGCTATAACGGTTGTTACAGATGCTCTGAAAAGTTATCAAAAATTTATGTAAAAATTAATTGAAAGCAAGTGCAATGTGCAATCATAATATGGGTCTAAATTATATCTACACACTCTACCTGGCAGCGAATTTCCATTTCACTCCAGAAACGCCAAAAGTGCTATAAAAAATAAATTAAGTTTTAAATTTGAGGCACAAAAGAAAACGGCACAATGCTATATTCTCTTACCTTCCGCTGTTGAAAGCCAACCAGCCCCTAAAAATAAGACAGGCGATATAAAAATAAGATTTTGGTGATGCGATATTTAATTGTAGTTAAATCTTCTAACATACCACCATAAAATGTATAAACCGACTATACAACTGGTTGGGTTGCCCAAAGGCATTGGAGCCGGTCCATTATCATATCGCCCCAAGCGTGGTCCAAGCATCCAAGCAGCAATGTATCCTGTTAAGTATTTTTAAGAGCTTTAGATTTTAGAAAAAGTGTTTATGTGACTAATGAATTATCAATTTTGAATAATTTAGCTCTAACCAGAAACGCCTCCTAACAAATGCACTGCACCAGACCCTGCAATATCAATACACCCCATTGACGAAAGGAAACCTCCAGGACCCCAGATCCAGCGTGCAGGCACGCAATAAACAATCGTGTTGAGCATTGAGAAAACACAATAGGATTTAAAATTGCAGCGTTCGGCCATTGTTCCAGATACAATCTGCATAACGAGAAAATTACATATAGCCAGAACTCTTCTTAATTAATTAGGTATATTTTAATTATTTGCTGAACTTACTGTTGTTGCAGTAGTGGCAAAACTCAGCTATGGAGCAAAAAACATTTTGATTGATTTTCCTTTTAATTGTGAGATTCAAAAAGCAAAAATTAAGCAATTAAAAACCTGAAACATAAACGATGCAAACACAGGACCCATTATTTTGTAATTAGAGTCAACCATGTACTCTCCAACTCCAGCAAACGCAGTGGAGCCTGAATCTGCACCAAAACTCAGACTGAAGCCAAAAATCCAGTATGTGAGACCTCCAAATACTACATCAACCTATATGGGTATGTTCAAAGAATCTTGAAATTAACAAGCGGATACACGCTTTCATAGTATTGACATTAGCAAGCAATATTTTTAATGAAAGTTTAACCCACCACATTTTTCATCATGATGTTCGCTTCATTTTTTACTGAGACACATCCTGACTCCAGCATTCCGAATCCTTTCAAATTCAGAACAAAATCATATATAAAACGGAGAAAGTTTTCTCTTGCTTGATAATTGTTTTTCTCGCATTTCCCCATAAAAACTTACCTGTTTGCATTGTAAAGATGATGAAGGATGCAGTCAAAATCCTGATCGAACAAAATAACGGGGCTACATGAGACAGTGAAAATCTTCGATTTAAAATAATTAGAATATTACAAATTTTGAAAGTTCTACCATGTTGCATCGTCCCAAGTTAAATCGAGCACCCAAACATCTGAAGATTCCGTGGTAGAAGACACCAAAGTCTCCGTATTCGTCTGGTACAGTTGCTGCAGTGGTGTGAGAAGGGAGAGGTGATAATAGCTGGACTGATTCAAAGTTGCAAGATGGTCAGGTCCCGTTGCTGCGTCTTTCAAAATTTTCGAGCCAAATGTCACTGTTGTTCCTGTGTATCCTATTGAAGGGAATCCAGGAAACAATGAGGAAACCTCGATGTTAGCGTCGGTATCCGAACCTGACGCCAAATTTGTAGGGATAATCATTGGAACGATATTCTAAGGAACGATAACCCTATAATGGGACAAGTTTTAGTCTATTTCTTGTGGAAACACATTCCCCAACCATGAATAGAAACTTGAGGACAATCGTGGCCAGGCATGATCCGATGAAAAGGCAAAGAAAGATTGATAGTATGGTCATTTCGGGCAAATGAACTCACGCTCTGCTGGATGACAAATGGGAGAATTGATCGGAAGAAAGGTGGCTTTAGTTTGGTTCGACATTGGCAATTGTTGAAAAAATTTGCATGTATTTTTTAGTAGGCTTCTTTCCTTGCGTGCAACCAACAACCTTCACCCTTGCACTTTTTTTTATGTTAGGATGGATATTGTAGTGAGTGGAATCATGATGTCATGCAAGCCATTTGAATGATGAAGAGTGATTGTTGACATTCTCTGATCGGACAAAAGAAGGTTTTACTTTGGATGATCAAAACAATATAAAATTGAAGCAGATTTTATCTACAGCAAGCTAAATTCACAAATTCTCGTATGATTTTTATAAATTTTCTGTGAAAAACATGTACTTAATAGAATTGTTTTCGGTTAATCATATTTTTGCATGTTGTTTTACTAAAGGAGAAAGCATATTGCTTCCGGATTCTGGAAAAAACAAAATAAGTGTAAAATTTAAAACGTTGAGTCTTAAGTACATAATACAATATGATTTGTATCTAGATTGAGAATATGCGGTATTTTCATCGTTTATGTAGATAAATAAGTCCATAAACTTTCTATGAATGAATATTGGCTTAACGTATTAAAACATGTGAAAATCATTCCATATAGTAACTTGCGCAGTGGCTTTATAGTCGATATGTAAGGATTCCAACTGAAAGGATAATGTGATGTTACATACATATGGCATACATTTTATGTAAAGTAAATACGGTCAGGATTTAGATTTGAAGATATGCTGGACAAATGAACATGTCATGTGAGTTGACAAAATTAAATTGTTCAGGTTTTGTGTAATCCTCATTACTATTAACAATTAACATGCAGCATATGGCCATAAGCCATTTCAAGGACATCAAGTACAAACTAAAGTTACATGGAAGAAAGCGAAGATAACCCAATAAGATACATTATCAACTTAGGGCTCTACTCTGGGTTTGGATAACAAGTATTGCATTGTGTATAATGCATATCTTTGAACAGAATGTGAAATATTTATTGGCAGCGGCAGCAGACAAAATCATTACAAGTTCAATTAAATTAATGAGCCAAACTATTTCTGTTGTCATTTAAAAAAAGCATAACTGTAAGACATGTCAGCTTTCCAGGGTCCACTTCGTTGGGGATTCTTCGGTGCAGGACGGATCACTAGTGATTTTGTCACTGTTCTAAGTGCCCTTTCTGGGAGAAAGCATGCACCAATAGGAATCGCCGCAAGGGACCCTTCCAGGGCTAAATCTTTTGCCGAGTCTCATGGTCTTCAAAAGTCATACAAATCTTATAAGCATTTAGTGGAAGACCCCGATATAGGTCATTTACAACTTTTTGAAGAGTAAACCCTATAAAAATATTACCTTTTTGTGCGTATGCTTATTATCAATACGTACTTTTTATATTTAGATGTGGTTTACATCGGCACGGTGAATTCGGAACACTACCCTCAAGCCAAATTGGCAATCGAGCATTCAAAACATGTCCTCGTGGAAAAGTCAATTTGTGCGAATTCCCAACAATGTCAAGATCTCATGGACACTGCCAAGAAATATGGAGTATTTCTAATGGAGGTTATATATCAGCTCATGTTATGGCGCAGTTTAGCAAATTTAGTTTACTGATAAATTTTTAAAACTCAATTTGTTCGTCTCATCGACAGGGCTTCTGGACAGCTATCTTTCCAGCCACGCAAAAGTTCTTTTCAGAAATAAAAAATGGAGCAATCGGTGACATTGTCGTTGTCACTCTGGAAGTCGGAAGGGGAGCAGAATTCTGTGAACTGGATCGATTCCAGTAGGTAAACATGGCAAACGACATGTGTGGGAAAGCTCTTCAGAATACAAAACGAGTTTCTCTAAATGTTTCCTAATTGCTTTCTTATCTCGATAGAAAAAGGGAACTATGTGGAGGTGTACTTATGAACCATGGGGTGTACGGTGTGCTCCTTACTTATTTATTGCTCGGCAAACCCGACATTGTCTCAGCAGTTGGTCACTTATCTCAACCGGAAGGAGTTGACAAGACGGTGACAGCTACGATGTCATATTCTGAGAAGGCGTGTGTATCCAATGTCATCATGAGTAGTAGAGCAAATCTCCCTCTGGAGCTAAGAGTCACCGGCACCAAAGGAGTTGCAAAGGTATACCTACTTGTTTGCCAGTGACATTTGTAAATTATTGAGATGTTATGATTTCATGGAATTTTCTATCCCTTGTGCACGTGTCCAGATCCCGTTTCCTTTTTGGGCACCAACCCAATGCGAAACACCAAATGGAACTTTTACCTATGAGCACCCGCAGATTTGCAAGGACAAGAAGTTTAATTATCTTAATAGTGTGGGCTTCCAGTATGAAATTGACGAAGTTTACCGATGCATCAGTAATGGTATGTCTAAAGATAAAATTTTGTATCAAGTGACCCCAAATTTAAATTTCTAACAATGAGCAAAAACTAAGTGGCCAATCATTAATTATTTGCTTGCAGGACTTCTGGAAAGTCCGTTGATGCCCTGGGAAGTGAGTCTAGGAGCTATGAAAATTGCTGACGAAATAAGGAAACAAATTGGAGTAGTATTTCCTCAGGATGAGGAGAATTAGCAATGATGAATGATATAATATGCTTTCAAATTTTTAAGCATTAAAAATTACTAAACAATTACCTTTGCATGTTGTATGAAAAGCATTTAAGATTTTATTGCGCATTTATTGTAAAATCGAACAATGCAATCAGTCCGTCTATCTTTTCCGGATCATTGACATTTTGATTTTGTCTAGACTGGATCATTTCCAGTGCGAGTTTCAACTTGACCATTGTCTAGTCACCTTCTCGAGTTACTTATGTCATACAGCCATTAACATTTAGACTTATGATATTACTATGCAAAATACAAACTACGAGTATATGGAATGGAACATGAGTATATCATTAAATGTGGAAATCTTCCATAATGTCACATAGTCACATAGTCACATCAGTCACATGCCCATGCTCACAAGATTTTAAACATTGGAGATTACAGCATTCACATAAGTACATATTATATAAGCAAGTGTCAGACAATGTCAAGCCGGCTCCGTAATTATGTATGAATGTATTCACACTCAAACATAAATACATACGTATATACTTCCATACCCTACGCGCACAACTTATAAGTTTTACTCCAGTGACTGGACTTCTAGTCTATACAATTCATCTATAAGCTATCTGGAAGCAAACATGCAAGTATATGCATAATTCAGACGGAACATTATGAGCTATTCATGAAAATGCGATCAATTATTGATCATTTTTCTCCAGTTCACGTCAGCGAGAGGCAGCCACTCTTATCCAGTCTGCTTGAACATTACGCTTTCTAAAAAACACCAAAACCTGGATGCAGACTCAGCTGGCTGCACAAGTAGTACAAAAGTGAAAGATTCTTAACTATATTTCCAACAACAAAGATAACTTTTTTTAAACTGGAACACAAGTTTTGACAGTAAAAATTTTATACGAAAATGGCTTCTTCGACAAACGGAACACCAGACCCAATCCTGGGCAATGGGACCATCAAATCTCTCCTCCACACAATTGTAGACTACAGCCCAAGCACAACCGGTGTCATAAATTTCATACAACCTGTGCCACTTGAGAAGGTCCTCACAGAAAAGCTGGAGAAAGCAATACAATCAAATGTTGAAAATGTTGAGGATATGGAGAAATTGGCGGAATATGTCATGTCTTATTGTGTGAATACATCGCATCCCTACTTTCTTAACCAATTATACGGCGGCGTTCATCCGATGGGTCTGGCGGCTGCATACATTGTGGAAAAAATGAATACAAATGCGTGAGAAGGAATTCTTGATTTTGAATGAAAATCGAATAAATGACAGATTTTTGCAAATTGCGCATTTATTTCGGTTTTAGGCACACATACGAAGTTGCACCGGTCTTTGTGCTCGCAGAGCGTATCGTTCTGAAGAAATTAAGATTACTGTTCTTTGGGAGCGAAGAAGGGGACGGACTTTTTGCCCCTGGGGGATCAATGGCAAATATGTATGGATACACACTCGCGAGACATCGCTATTTTCCTGATGCAAAACAAAAAGGCTTTTTCGGAATGCCACCACTTGTTTTGTACACATCTCAAGATGTATGATCACAGTTTATTTGAAAACTTTCACTTCAGGAGAAAGTGACTTTCACCAACTTTCACTTGTGGTATTTTTTAAGTTTATATGCATTCTTGCAGGCACACTACTCAGCATCAAAAGCTGCTAACTGGATGGGTCTCGGGTTGGAAAATGTGGTGAAAGTGAAGACAAACCGATTTGGACAAATGATCCCTTCCGAGTTGGAAGCTGCCATAAAACAGAGCAGGGCAGATGGAAAAGTGCCCCTTGTGGTGAATGCGACTGCAGGAACAACTGTTCTGGGCTCTTTTGACGATTTGGAGGCTATTTCTGAGGTTCCCTAATAGATTATGCTTTCTGTTGTACAAAATGAGCTTTCTATAGTATTCCTACAGTCGTACTGAACCTACACGTTTGGTTGTATTAATTTCTGATATTTAGATTTGCAAACGGGAAAACCTGTGGCTTCATTGTGATGCAGCATGGGGTAATGTTATGAAGTTATTTTTCAACAAAAATTTATTTCTATAAATGATCTAATGGTGAAAGATTACCGAGGGATTTTAAATAACTGCTTACTAATTTCACTACATGAAATAATAGGTGGCAGTTTCATTTTTTCTGAAAGGCTCCGCGCCGAAAATATGAAAGGAATTGAAAAGTGAGTAGTACGTGCGACAGATACCGATAACGGTTGTTCAATTGCCTTTTTATTAGACTTAAATTGAGAAACTAGACGTTCGTATCTTCAACTATTTTAGATGTGATTCAGTTGCTTGGAATGCTCATAAAATGCTGGGAGCTCCTCTCCAATGCTCCATATTTATCACAAAGGAACCCGACTCCTTATTGAAATGCAACTCTTTGTCAGCATCTTACTTATTCCAGCCCGACAAATACTACCCTATTGAGTATGACCGATCTGGAGATAAAAGTAAAACTTTCACTTGACTAAATTTTTTATCATACTATTTGACACAAAATGATTCACAGAGATCTTCTGAATAACCTCAATATCAATAGGTTTCCAATGTGGAAGAAAACCGGATGCTTTTAAACTCTGGTTCATGTGGGTTGCACTGGGCACACAAGGCTTCAAAAAATTGGTTGAGAATGCGGAAGACTGCGCAAGGTAAAAACTGAATCAAAAACCTTACGAATTTGGAAGAATTTGATTTATACTTTCAGTAGGGGCAATGAAAGAAAGTTACGCTTGCTCCCTACAGATACATCACTGAAAAAATATCGGTTCGAGATGACTGCATTTTGTACTTGGATAAGCACCAATGCACAAACGTCTTTTTCTGGTATATCCCATCCCGTCTAAGGGGCCAAGAAAAGACTGAGACTTGGTGGACAGAACTTGGCGAGGTTGACTGCTATTATGACTAAAAGCTAAAAAAATGCAAATTGTGGTAAAATAATAATTATTTTATTTTTATTTTGTCAGATAACGCGGAAAATCAAAGAGAAAATGGTTTTAAATGGTGGTGACCTAATGATTGGCTATTCACCCCTCCCCCACAAAAACATTCCAAACGCCATTCGCCTAGTCATTCCCTCATATCCACCAAAAACCCATGAAAACATGGACTTCGTGTTGGAGAGTATCGTGAATCTTGGGAAGGACTTGTAAACTACTTCTTGACTTTGTGGTCATTATGCAAATAATTATGACTAGTATTACAGCTTTCTCTTTTAAACTACACGACGTGTATACACAAACGTACAAAAAAAATTCAGCAATCTTATCACAAATTGTACAATAGCAGAAGCAAGATTTTATTTTCATTATTTTAAAAATAAATGACATCCATATATATTTTATCACTAATCATTCAAAAACCCCCTCCCTAATCAAACATTTTTTTCCAAGTCTCCTCAGTACAGAACTGATCCCACCTGAACAATCTAAACTGTTCCTCCAGACATTCATCCTGTTCAAACTTCCTCCCTTTCCATTTCGCTCCTCCAGCTCTCTCCAGCATAAACTTGTCTTCTCCACTGTACAGCTCCCCAGAGGAATTGCTCGCCTTCAATAGTTCATTCATCTTCTTCTTATTTGTATCCTTCGCCTCCCAGTTAAATCCACTCATCAACACAAATTCTGTCGACGCCGCGTCCGTCATCCTCTTCAAAATCGTTGCTGTCGGCTGAGGATCACAATCCCGCAAAAGAACCCTCTTCGCCTTCAACAACTTCAAACTCTCTTGATCAGCCTTACAATTTTCCAGAGCCAAGCTATCCAAATCCACTGTCGTAGCACCCTTCACTTTTGCAGCCAAACGAGCGCGTCCTAACGCCAACCTTTTTAATGATTTGGTAGGCAGTTCCGCAAGTTCAATTGTATTCCAATCGTCCACATCCCCGTCTTCTTCTTCCTCCTCGCCCTCCTCATCATCCAAATCTTCGTCGTCCTCATCCTCCTTATTCTTCCCCTTTGCATGCTTTCCATCCGCTGCTTCGTCATCCTTCTCCTCATAAATTGACAACTCTTCCAACTGCTGACACTGCTTCAAAACTGCTGGAATGTCTGGAAAGATGACCTCATACAAAGTCAAATGAGTGAGGTCAGATGTTGGAATGCTAGAATCAGATTCGATTTCCAGGTCGTACAATGCCAATTTCGTTAAATCCCTGGGGGAATTGGTGACAAGGGAGTCACTTTGTGGGAGCATGGATGTCAGTGACAGTTCGTCAATATTGACATCTAAAATACGCCATCCGTCAATTATGAGTGTGACGTTGACCTTCAAATCCCAGATATTCTCGATTTCCCAATTTGTGGAACCTTTCTTGTCGAAAAAGAGGAGACTTTTTGCATCCAAGTTTTCCAAGTAGTCCTCCAGATTTTCTTTGGTGTCAATGTTCGCTTTCACTTGAGAGTAGTAAAATGTCTTCAGTTTGGAGAAGGTCACTCGCTTGAAGGACTTTTCCTTTCCGGGGAGACTGATTCCTTCTAAGCGGAGGACTTCCAAAGAATCAGCGCATTTTGAAAGACAGGCAAATAAGCTTGCGGGATCGGTGACGGTGGATTTTACGATTAGTGTGGATGTTTTCCCGGCGTCTGCGGAGGATGGGAAGTTTTTCAAAGCGTCTGGGGAAGAGAGAGTTACTTCTGGCATTTTTGTGGTGGAAATTCTGAAAGAGAAAATTGAAATTAGTTGACCATTGAGTACAAGTCGTAGGTATGACCGGGAACATTTTAAAGTTTGTGGAGAATGGTATCACGATGATGTTGACATTACATACCTCAGAAAGTTTATGATAAACGGCTTGACAGTTTCTTGCTACAGCTACGTTGAGATACCAATTTGACAGTTGACACTTATCGTAATTCTGAAGTACCTACACACGATAACCTTCAAATTCAAGTAAGCGAAATTGGAGCAGGAAAGGTATTTACGGGCACCAAGTATAAGCTTGCTACATCCGTGTATTTAATCTTCTAGAAAATCAGAATTTGCCTCTTCGCAATTTAATCGATCTGACACTACTATTTGCAATTATTTTTGTGTTATTAAAGAGAACTATTTGGAATAGGAAAATTTCATGAACTGTGATGTACATAGACAGTAAAAAGCAACCAACAGCATGCTACAACATGTACAGTGCGCTGTTGCAAGAAAAAGCACAACATTCTGTATTTTCTCTAATATGGGGATAATCTAAGACTCATCTTAAAGTTTTGCTGGCGCTCAGCTGCTCCAATAAATAAGTTTGGGTTGAGACGGCAAAAGCAACGTGATCTCTGGACCTGCTGGGCTTATGGAGCTGGAGCATACTGGTGTTGTTCCATACGATGCATAACATTTTGTGAAAGAAAATTACTCAGCTGCTGCTGTTAAGATTGTAGAATTCTTTTGAAGACAAGTTTTGAAAGCATTGTTAAGAGTTTTTTTGTAGCAAAATGTCGAGAAAAAGGAAAGAGAATATAGGAGAAGACGACGTGGACGGTTACGATTCCAGTTTCGAGGATGATGATCCGGAAGCAAGGTCTGCGAAAAGGAGCAAGCAAACGGATTTGACGGATAAGGAGCCTGCTCCAAACATTGTTCCTAGTGGATCGACCAAAAGTAAGGTCTCATTTTATATTCCATACAGAAAACTTCATGTTAATTGTCTTGCTCTACAAAAAACATTCGTCAAGTACCTAAGCGCAAGGAATTTCCAGATGTAATTAATTAAATTGTGAATGGTGTTTAGGTCTACCAACAAAGGAGTACTTTCAAAATGAGCTGACTCGAGCTGAATCGTATCGTAACCGGTATTTTGCCTTGAACGCCTATGAAAGGCACCGGAAACTTATCAATGATTACTTTTTGTATCATCCTGGAGCTGCTGATAAGGTCTTACAACGAGATTCGTAAGTTTCCTCAATAAAATTACCTTGTATTGTATGAGGCTGTCAATATTCCAAATTCCAATTTTGGTCCGCAGGAATTAAAATATTCATGTTTGCAATTTGCCTTAATAGCTCCAAGGACAAGAAAGATATTGACATAATCCGAGAAAATCACAGATTTCTGTGGGATGATGATGTGGACGCGGATACGTGGGAGAAGCAACTGGCAAAGAGATACTATGATAAGCTTTTCAAGGAATATTGCATTTGTGATCTCTCACGGTACAAAGAAAACAAGGTGAAATGAAAGTTTATCCGAAATACATACAACATAAACATCGCATTATAGTCAAAATTAAAATGTATTCATTTTTTTTAAAATCCAGGTTGCAATGAGATGGAGAACTGAAACTGAACTGGTTGAAGGAAAAGGACAGTTTAGCTGCGGTGCTCGAAAATGTGTCAACACTGAAAGCTTGAAGACTTGGGAAGTTAATTTTGCCTATATGGAAGACTCAGTAAAGAAGAATGCACTGGTGAAATTACGTAAGTGCATAAAAAATTCGTGGTTTTGGGGCATTGTGAAACTGAAGCTCCGAAAGTATTAGTACTCATATGCATAGGTAGTTAATTTTTCAATTTTGGTTTTGGGTTTAGGCTTGTGCCCAGAATGTTCCATAAAATTAAACTATGGTCATAAACGGAAGGAGGTGAAGGCGAAGAAGCGTTCATCCTCGAAACGAGATAAGCACTCACATTCACACAGAAGGCGTTCTAAAGATAGGCCTCGAGACAGCAGTCCTCAGCCAAGCAGTAGTAAAGACGCCACTGACAATGATGTCGTAGCAGTGGAGGA
The DNA here is from genome assembly GCA_034700685.1 of Willowsia buskii. NCBI lineage: Eukaryota > Metazoa > Arthropoda > Collembola > Entomobryomorpha > Entomobryidae > Willowsia > Willowsia buskii. Next base: position 22,240 of record JAQIXW010000084.1, on the reverse strand, counting down.
TGACGACCGATCGAAAGCTCCAGAAAACATTTGGAAAGAACCTCTCGTTGTTCCGGAAATGAAGTCGCGAGAGGAGGAGTTTGAGGAGTATTTAGATGATTTGTTTGCGTAGCTTGTAAATATTTCTAGGTATTATTAGAACTAGTTTAGTTTTTTACGCAATATATAACACATTTATATGGAATTAAATTATATCGTTCTCCCGTTTGTACAGCCGTTGGTTGAAATAAATCCAGTTTTTTCAGAGTTAATTTTTATTTGCTACCACAATTAAATATCATGAATTTCTTCCATGCAATTTAAAGCACAAAAACAGTAAATTATGGGGGCGCGAGTGATTGATTATGAGTGCCCATCATTCTAATAATTAAATTGCAGCATGAGAACATAACGTGTTCTGTTTTCTGTTCTATGACTATGAATGCGTTGAGAACGTTAATAATGAATGGTTGGGAATTCCCAGTCTTGACATTGTTTTAAATTATGGAGACTTCTTTACTTTACGTTAACAATGGCTTGAAAAAAGCAAGCCATTTACAGGTGCCAGTCTATAAAATCCAAATCAATCACGGACGGATGCGGAATTATTGCGGATGTCTTGCATGCAGGACTAATGGCTAATGGCTTTGTTTGTTTTGTCAGCTGTGTTTGTTGCGGGAACCGAGATCACATTGCATTGCTCGTCTCCTCTCACTTCATCTTGTCTAGTTTGATCCTGCAGCACGGATCTGAGCAAGATGTTCTTTGTGATTTATGACTGATTGTTTTTGGAGTCAAATTTTTCGAGCACTGCGTGCTAACAAAAATTTAAAGTGAAAGGGATTAGTTACGTATTTCAAATTGAGATAAGTTGTGAGTTGAGAAGGATTCGATTCGAACATTCCATGTAGATTTCTCTGTAGTTGTCAGTTCCACGTGAGTTCCAACTCCAACCAAGTTTCATGAAGTATCGATAAGCTGAAGGCGTTGGATAAGCTCATTTTCACGGGCAACGGAGAATACAGAAAGTTGGAAATGTTTACTGGAAAACTATCACGTCTGTCCCTGTTGGGAATCGGAGCTGCAAGTTTTGTGGGTGGAATATGCACTGAAAAATACCGACAATATGCTCAAGTCAATGCGGCAGGGTCGTTTGGAACGAATAGTGGTGGAAACGCTGTAATTCCAACTGACGGGGATCCTTATTTGTCGAAACCATCTCCCAAGCCAACTAGAGCTTCTCAGGTAAATTCAGTCAATTTCTAAACACTAAAGATAACCGATTTGACAAAGCAAACAGACTTTTAATGTTCAAGAATTTAATGACTTAATTCTGTGTCTATGTATTAAAATCAAATCACAGATCATGAAATTTGGATTCCCAGGAATGGACAACATCCGTTCCTACAATGACTTTGTTTTGTCCTACGACCAGAGAAACAGGGTTCCTCACTGGGTTTTCGAGCACTTGACCCGCGGCCATGTCAAGCATAATCCTGATGTAGACAGAACGAAATGCGACTTCTTCGAGGATTCTTCAGTTCACAAATTCTTCCGAGCGACAAATCAGGACTACAAAGGCAGCGGATATGATCGAGGTCACTTGGCTGCCGCGGGTAATCATCGGTTAAGTCAGGCTCACGTTGGTGAAACTTTTGTACTTTCCAATATTGCCCCACAAGTTGGTAAAGGGTTTAACAGAGATGCTTGGAACAATCTGGAAAAGTATGTGCGCACATTAACCAAGCGATATGATAACGTTTACGTTTGCTCAGGTCCTTTGTATCTTCCAAGGTAAGCTGACATCTGAGACGATTTCAAAAATAGATTTCAAATTAATCAAGAAATTCAAACTTACTAACTGTTCATACATTCTTCTGTTTAAATTTAGACGGGAAGCAGATGGGAAATACTACGTGCGTTACGAAGTCATCGGTCAAAACAATGTCGCAGTGCCTACCCACTTCTTCAAAGTTGTCGTTTGCGAGGAAGCCACCACAGGACAGTTAGACTTGGAATCTTACGTCATGCCAAATAAACCAATCCAAGATGACATACCTGTGACCTCATTTAGAGTACCACTAGAAACTATTGAGAGAGCTGCAGGCTTAATCTTTTGTGACCGAATCCCCAGAGCTGCTTTCCGGTATATAAACGGAAAGAAAATTTAACTCAAGTTAGAGGCTTAAGAATGTCAATTATTGTAGATCTCCTTCCAAAAGTCACGACGATGCATAATAAAATATATTTATATTTGCAATCCAATTTATTGACTTGAAATGAACCCTACAATTTAAAAGAACCGAGGTGGACTGAAGTACTTTTAATTTTAACCGAGAATGTTCAATAATAATTTATCTATGCATTTACTTAAGCAAAATATTAAATCGTTTTATTTACAAATGACTTAATTAGTGTTGATTCTTTTTATGAGAAATAAAAAAAGCAACTTTTTGCAATAATTTGTTTGCTTTCTACATTGTTTTTATTTTACTCATGTTTATGTTTAGTCGACAGATTTTTTTTTCTTCGTTTTTTTAACAATAACGATAATATCGTAACGTAAAATACACATACATGTTAAACATATTACAATGATTGTAATATTAATAATAATTATGACTTCTTAAGAGTTAAATGCTTCTTTATATATTAATGTTTTTACCAGCTAATTTGTACATCAGAGGTAGCAGCCTATAAATATATTATGTAAAACTTATATTTGTTTAGTCGTTATATTTTCCATTCTCCAACAAAACTTCATCTTCATTTTACACACATTTTACTCCACATGCGTACAGAAAACGGGACAAAACTTGCAAAAAACTCTCAAATAAATCGTAACAAAAAAACTGACAAAAATTACAATGTATCCAAGAAAATTGGATTGAGTGTTTTATGTTTTAGGTACATTAATTTTCCAACAAAAAAAACTTCAACCGACAAATGTTCTACCTATTCCGGACCTTTTCTTGTTTTTCGACTTACCCCAAAAGATAAATCGTACGTTTTTTTAGTATAGGTTTTTAGTCTCAATTATTCTCATCAAAGCAATCATACAATTAACTTTCTACGAAAACTCAACAATGAAAATAATAACTAAATTAACTAATCAGTCAATCTTAAATTGCTCAACATCCTAAAAAACACGAATAACATGCCATTCACCTCCTCAAGAGGAGGAGACTTTCATATATTCACTTCATTTGTATTGATAATTAAATTAACATTTAAAATAAATAAGATGAACAATTAACATATTTAATATCATCTTGATGATGATTAACCAATAATAATTATATAACTTACATTTACATTCATCAACCCTTTTTTCCAAGAGACTTTTTGACAAAACAATCATACAAACTATTCTGAATATGATGGCAACTTGAGTTATTACCCGTTTTATAACTTTATTTTTTTAGCAGTAGCCGGAGCAGATGCCTTGTTTCCTTTTTGTTTTACTTCTTCTTTGTCAAAACCCGCAACAAAAATCCATGCGTTGAAATTTGCAGTGTGATTATTTTAAAAAACCACACTGTCAAATTTACAATTCACAAATATTTTTTACAGTTTTTTTTCCTGAATTCCTGAGAAATTGATACTAACAAATAAAAATTTCAATCTTGTACAAACTTTTTTTTTGATATAACATACCTGACTTAGGATGTATGCATGTTACAATGGTTAGGTATAGCTGCTTCTAAAAATTTAGTGAGTTTTTTGTATTATCATCATACTTCTTAATAGGAAATAAAGCTATTACACTTAAACCTAATTGTTTTGTTATTTATATAGTATTGGTGCAAAAGAATACAGTACACGCGAATATGTGGTCATTCAATTTTTTTTAAATGTGGATGACCACACACACTTTTTTGTATATAGTGTACACTGTACGTACGTATCCAAAAGCTTATTTTTTCGTTGTTGAGTTTTTTTTTGTCGTTTGTTTTAATTTTCACAAAAAAATACGTTAACGATTATGTAGGCTGACATCAAAAATTTTTTACTGATTAGAGAACGCGCATGCTTATCGTAAAACATATAGAGCAACTGTATTGTCTAGTGACTATAAAATTCCCAAAGACGTTTTTTTTAACTACTTGAATTAAAAACCAAAAGAAAACAGTCTTTGGTTTTTTTGGTCTAGAGTAGAGATTACAATAATTAATTTGTTGTCGTGTTCAAAAGAAAAAAGAGAAAAAAGATAGTACTATAATTTTACTGGTACGACACTACTATACTCATCTAAACTGCTAGTATAATTAAGAATAATTAACTCAACATATTTTCTTGCATTATGTTTATGTAAATATATATGTTTTTTTCTATAAATGTAATTTTGTTGTGTACTGTTTTTTATGGGCAAGTGCACGAACTTGTACTTTTTGAAATTTGCACCGAGCACACAAATTACCGGTGAGTTCGCGGTTAAATATTTTTACGACGTGTTATGTTTAAATTGTTTCTTTTTTTAACGACGGTTTTGTTTTTTTTTGTCTAGCGGCGACACACATTGGATAATGAAGAGGTTTTCACTTTTTCGCGCACAAATAAAAAGTCAAGAGGTACATTATGAGTTTTTTCTTCGTCCCGTTAATTTTGTAGAAGTTTTGAAGTTTTTTTCTAACTTCCGATAATTCTGTTGTTGAGCACGCTGAGACGTTCGACGATACACGAAGCGGAGATTCTTGCCTCTGCGTCTTGATCCCAAGCGTCCTTCATCGCTTCTACGAGAACTGTCATGCCTGAATGGCTCATCCAGTCGTTACGACAGGTGGGGCGTTTTCTTTGCGTCACTACTACATCCTGCATCTCCTCTAGACTTGGCTGCTGACCCGTGAATTCCTCAAAGGGTAATCTGTACTCGCCGATGGGGCCCTGTCAAGAATAAAATGGATTTTTATTTAAGTTTCACGAATGGCAGGTCATCGAGAAAGGGTTAAGCGATTGGGCTGTTAACCTACCTGTTGGGCGTTACATCTGGAGGCAAGCTCCCACAAAACAAGTCCACACGCGTACATATCAATACGTTGGAAGCTATCGCGTGTGAAACTTACAGCTCCTTCGAGCACCTCCGGAGCCATATACCTTCTCGTACCAACTTGGCCATGGCTTGTGCCCACTGGTTTGTTAGGATAAAAAATTTGCGCCAATCCGAAATCAGCGACACAGGCGGTGAGGTCTGCTTTCAGTAAAACGTTTTTAGACTTAAAGTCTCTGTGAGCGACTGCTGATTTGTAACCTCGAGTGCCATTGTCAATCTCTTCGTGTAAAAATGCCAGTCCTTGACACATCGTGATGGCCACTTTTAGTAGCTCGTTCCATTTCAGAACGTTTCCCTATTTTTACCGGAAAAAAGCATTAATTTTTGCTAACAAAAAATTAACCGTTTTGATTAAGTGATGTGAGAACTCACCTTCAGATAATCATACAAGGATCCATGTTCCAAGTATTCAGATATGAGCCAAAGCTGCGCATTATCCCCATCATTGTGCACCCGAGTTCCAAAAAATCCCAAGATCCATTCAGTGTCACCCATCAGCGGCAGAGAATACACTTCTTGCTCCAATTTCCAGGAAGCCTTTTCCCGCAACGGTAAGATTTTCACAGCCACGTAGTTGTTGTTTCCAGCCATGGATGCCTTCCAAACTTGGCCAAATCTTCCTTGTGCTTTCATCTCCACCAGGGTCACCGACAGAGCTAAAAAATGCATGACAGATTATAGAACTTGTTCCTCTTCCCACGCACATTTTTAAATAAGAATATAACTAGAAGCCTTACCATGATTACTTTCTGACTTCTCCAATAATATATTCTCTTCGTCAGTTAAGCTTGAATCCGAGCTGGGGAACGGCTTTTTGTACAATCGGCGATGGAAGAGGAAGGCGATTCCGATGAGTATCGCGCAAACGATTGGAACGCCAAGAAGAATTAACTTGGAGGTTGTCGACGTTCTTTGTGGCTGGATGACTGATGCTGGAGAAAGGAAATGGAATACATATGAATACATAATTTATAAATTGGTAATTAATTTTAAACATTCGTTGTTAGCCAAATAGCAGGATTTAACTTACGTCGAATTGTTGTCGTAGTTGGAACCGGGCTCCAGTCAAACTCCTTATTACAGTTGTCCTCCGAACAGCAACAGAATAATGTTACCGTTCCTGTCGACGGGTCTGACCGTTTCCCGTACGATTTATCGACACATTTATTCTCCCCGTCGCACTGCTTATTGTTGATAAAGCAGCCTTTGAACTGAAGAATATCCTGGCTTTCATTTGTTCTTTGCCAAGCTGCCCAACATGAATGTTTCTGGGAGGAGGTGTCCTCGTCGCAGGTGATTGTCCGTAGGGATTTGTTGCACGAGGTGCCATCAGCAGTGGAGCCAGCTTTTAGCCCGCATTCCGTGACATTATAATAGTCACATTCCAAGCTCGATACCAAATTTGTAGAGATTACTAATAAATAAAGTATAATTATTAAAAATTAAGCCAAAATATCAAACCAGTAAGAGTAAAAGTAATTAATATTGTGTTCATACCTAATAAACTAATGCCAAAAATGACAGTTACGTAGTAAAATGACGAAGTCAACGTCAGCTTTGCCATTTTTCTAAGATCTCGTTAAAAGGTAGCTAAATATTGGAAATTTAGTGCAGTGCAAGGTGCAATTTGTTCAGAAGAATTCTCATTTGGAAATACACTACTACTCCATGATCAGGATCATCCAAAATTTCAGCGTAGGGTAAAATTAGACTTTAAAATGGTTTAATCTGTATTACTATCCACTTAAACTTGACTTAACAGTTTCAAACCCAGAAGGCTAATGAGAGTATTAACAGTTACCAGTATTAAATATTCCAGTAGCACTTTTATAAAATTAAACCGTTTTAACGCTGTGAGATTTTCAGGGAACAAACGGTGAAATTAATGTTCATCTTCTCGAAAACTTGACACACGGGCAATTACTGAAAGTTAGTTTCTTCCCAATAACTACACAAACACAATTGTCGTCACTGTCACCAGCACCCGTAGAAGTAGTTGTCGCAGGCACACCTGTTTCCCCGCCACCATCTACTGCACCCAGAGCAGATGACACTCTTCCCAAACTCGGCCCTTTGTTCCTGCTTGATTCTAAACTAGTCCATGTCCTTGCCATTATCCTATAGGATGAACTGGAGGGGAAGGGGAGGAATCCTCAAAAACAATCTTTTCTCCACCACATGTAGAAAGTTCGAGGAAGAAAGTGGGAGAAAATGACGATTGGAACTTTTCACGAAATATATATTTCCTTTTAGTTGCACCTCCAATTAAGTAAGCTGATCAAATTCCAAATGCGTGTGATGGATCCCAAAGAAAAGTAATTAATCTCAGAGGAAATCCTTGAAACAAAGGTAAAAGATAATTATTATCAGTTTCTATTAATTTATTATAGTGTATCCTGTCGTAAAGCAATTCTCGTTTTCGTTCTTCTCGAAATTTCTGAACAAGATTGCTATCCTAATTAAAACTATCATTTATTACATCCTCATATTCAATATTATACTGTATACGCTTCTGATTAATTTTTAAGATCCAATTAAATGCAGAATAGATGAGCTATGAAATTTTTAACCCTAATATTGGGTTGTAATGATGCAATTTATTACAATTACTACAACTAGTACAAAATATCACATCACATCCTACATCCACCTTAATTTTTAATGATCAATCATCAGTTATTGAATCACATCCGCATTCCTATAATCTAGCCAATTAATCATAATCGTGTCAGTGGAGTGATGTGATTGCATTGTGATTTATGCTACGGAGAAAATCAAAGAAATATTTATATGCATGATTGATTGAACAACTGAAGTTTATTATGTAGCTGAGATTTAAGACACCGTTCCGTCTTGTTCAGGAATTTTCCACTTTGCAAAACTGCAATATAGATTGTTAGCATTTTTTATGACACGCTTTTATTGGATCATCATAATGATGAGTGATAGTTTAATGTTTATGAAATATGATTTTATATCCTGTTGTCACGCTATATATGTGATCGACCGTCTTCGAAGAATGAAGCTTTGACGCACTAGCAAATCCTGTCAAACCAATCTAGCACGTATTAAGTACACGACCGAGGAAACGGAGGAAAGTAAATTGAATTAGATATTACGCACGCAATTTATTACTCCTTTCCACATGCAAACGGTGCGTAAAGCATGTCACCTTATTCCACTTATTGATGACACCTACCTACTCTTTCCAAATCAATATATTTCTTAGTGGACCTAAGCTGTCAGAATAAAATTCGATGCATAATTTGTTGTAAAAGTTGCAAATAGAAAAACAGACATACTTTCTACACCACCAGCACTAATGACACCTCATTCTCTTAATTTAAACTGCTTTTCTTGAATTCCAACACTGCATGACAATTTGACCGGACGATTGACAATGAAATATTATGCAATATACCTGAAAATTCTTCTAGAATAATGAATTATTGCATGTGTAAAGTTTTTGTTTTCAATCAAACAGAAGCTTGTTGTGCAAAAACAAATATTGCAAAAATATTATGATTGATATGGTCCATACAAAAAATCTGCTTACACGTATGCAGCAGATATACAGGGAAAATTTGCACATTACACCCATTTATGATTTTTGAACATCCCTACCTACACTAATATTACGGAACCGAACCACAAACATAGGTACTCATAATTTATTTCCCATTATCATCTCTATCCTCTCCTCCTCACACATATTCACACACGGACACACTTTTTTTGTCAATCTTTCAGCGAAACCAAGGTGGACACGATTCCAATGTCCGATCTACCTCCAACCCAAACAGTTCACACTTTTGCAAATTTACAGAGAGTGAAAATTTCGCACAAATTTATATCATTGAATACCTCTCATTTCATAATTATTTCAAAAGTAAATATATTTTTTTCTACACACAATAAAATACATACAGTGACAAAAGATTACACTTACTTGTTGGATTGGTTTTTCTTTTTCTTTTATTTACTTTAACCAGTTAATATTACCACTGCACAAACTAAACTTGTTCCAAATTGTTCAACTGAACTACTTCACATATCGCTCCTTTTCCTCTTTACTGTTTTTTCAGTTGCCAAAAATTACCATCAAAAGGTATGTAAACGTATTCACACAAGTTAACATTACACATTTATTATTTTTCTCTATTCTTATTTTTCCTTTTCAACTTTTTTATCCTGCTTCTGCTTTTTTTACATCTCATTATTTATCAGAGAATATTCGATACACATATATATTTTTTTACCATACACATTCTAACATGAGCATGATCATCATCTCCTCATCAAAATAATATTATTACTTTTTTTTCAGTATCCCATACACAAGCAAACTTACTCACATTGAAAACACACAGTAAAATAATCACACATATATTTACCACCATTCAATTTCCCAACAAAACCAAACTACCAGAGACCACCACCACCAACACTGCGAGCACACTACATAATAGTCCGAATAAAATTGCAAGTAAATATTCTACCAAGAGAAGAAACTACCACCATTCCAAACTATTCATATTTTTTTTCTCTCGATAGAGAATCCCATCACATACTCGCGACTCTCTTCTCACATTTTATTATTGCGATCTGTTTTTGTTTGTGTAACTTTTTGTGGGCTTCTTATGTATTCTTCTTATAGGAGCATATTTTATACCTATACCAACTATACCTATCTATATCTGACGTAACTACGTCTTTTAGTGTATATGTTTATGCTTCCTACTTATAATGCATTTATGTATATATACCTATCTATATAGGTAGTTATATGAGGACACACTTAAACAATCCTTTTATACCAATTTACTATTCTTCACTGGCTCCACTGATGATGATAGCTTGTGTATGTATGCTTATGCTTTCTTCTTTCAATCAAGATCTCCCTTCTCCTTGGTATTGTCTTTTTTCTTCCTTATATGAAATCATATATATTTTATATAGCATTTTCATATAACCCTTTTATCTATCAAATCAGAAGCTTTTTTTGTAGAGATGCATGCAAGCATGATGATGACTTTTTGTGATATTGTAAAAGAAGTAGAGAGAAGAGGTAGGCAGGTAATTCGTATAAAAAAAGTCATATAGCTTGCTATTATATTATGAGCATAACGTGTGAGTATGCACATCTGAAATACATACACTGGTTATATGACATGTGTTGGAATGCTGTTTTGTGAAAATGCGTGTGAATGGTATAGAGAGTCAAGTGGAAAAAGCAATGGATTTTTTTTTACATTGGAGGATTCACAAGATATTTTCTACGAGGTTTTACTCGAGAACATCTTGTTTTCCTTTTTTACCCCGTTTTTTTACAAACTCAGCATTCGATATTGTTACTGCTATATGATTTTACTTGTGAAAACACGTATCCTTTTTGTAAAGCTTAATTCAAGTTGAAGCATCAGCAGGGAGGAAAAAATGTGTGTAGTGTGTAGGTATATATTTGTTTGAGTATTTTGAAGAGATGTGATTTGAGGAGAAGGAGTAGGCACAGAAAAAGCATGGGAGAGCGCAGCGGTTGTTGGAGTAATAGTAAAATAGTAAAGTAGTAAGTTTGTAGTAAAAAAGGAGGAGGAGAGAAGAGGAAAACAAGTTGAAATTTTTGAAAGGGGAGAGCATGATAGAGTGTAAGTACTTGATAGAGAAGGAATCTATCTACCTATACATCTATTGGTATGTATGATTTTGAGAGATGGTATAATGAACATTGTTTCATTTAGAACATCTTCCTGTACAAATTATTATAGAGATGCTTATGAAGCATGCTACTTGATTGCCCTTCATTTTCAGTGTGTGTGTAATAACTTTGGTAGGTATGTTCTCGAGAAGATGTGTTAATAGAGGAAATTAGAATTCTGCTTTTAAGTTGGTATAGGTAATGTACTCTCGGCTATTGCTACACTTTTTTCAGAGATGTAATATGTCAGTAGCAAGTTGTGTAAAAGTTGGGTTTACACAGAAGCACATAAAGATGATTATGAGCATGTTTTGAAGAAATTTAGCATAAAACTTCTCAAAATTTCGAAAGAGTACAAAGTACATTATGATGGCGACATGTTGAGTTGTGGAAGTATGGAAATGACTTTTGATCGGAAACTCATTTGGTTATGGTTATACACGACAAAGATATTTCTGCAAGCCGAACTCTTTCAAGAGAATTATGAAAGGTATGTAATAATATATAAGTGATGAGTGTGGAGATATGATTAAAATCACAGCAGAACCTGAATGAGGTATTAACCAACATTTTCCTCCACAATAACTTAATGTCGTCATAAATATAATATTCGCTTTATTAAAGTAAACTTGAAACAGTTTTCTACATAGTTGTGCAACTTGCTTATGCAAGCAGTTCAAAAGCTTTTTATGACCAATCAAAAATAAAATTAGTATAGAATATTTCGAAAAATAGCTTTTCGCCACTTTCACACACAAATTTTCTGTACCTCTACATCTTTCTATCATTTTCATTATCCAGTTTCATAATATGTATGTATAGCTTATTTAGTATTTACTTATGATTGCATCATCATCATACATCGTGGAAGCCGCACTGAGTAAAACCAGAGGTTCACAACAACTTGTATGTATATTCGGATGTATTTCTCTTTCGGGTCAAAGAAATCGTAACCTTCCTAATATGTAATTATAATGAATATGAGTATGTATATTTGTATATACCTACTCTACTTGAATTTAAACGAAGATCATATCCGCAATACAAGAGCATACGCAATTTCAAAACTACACATTATCGCTCAATTATATAGGTAGTTGTGCTAACAGAACGGAAGTAGATTCACAAAGTGTGACCAGCCACTATGCTAATGCCACATCTTCCCACTATAATTTTTTATTAAATTACACTCATCATTTTCTGAGAGATGGAAATATTGATCAAAGTAAAATAGCAAAATTAGAAGTTATATTCATTCTTTATTTTTAAAGACGCAATTTCTCCTTTACCACTACAGATATATCAGTCCCTCCAATTATATTCCACCTTCCATATCTTCATTCCATACAAAAAGAAAACTTCAATCCTGAGAAAAGAGAAGAAGAGCAAATTTTCTTACGACGCAGAAAAAGGAATCATGTAAAAGCAATAGGTATACATGTATTCCTACTTACGTCTATACCTACACACATGAAAAGCATGACATGAGTGCATAAAATGCTCGCATACATTTTATATTCATTATTTCGCGAAGCTCCCTATATAAATATTTTTTTGCGAGTTAAGCACATACATCAGATAAGGATACTATTATTACAGCCTATATAATAATAACCCTTTCCGAAGTTGACTTACTATTAGGCATATATCTTATGACATGTAGGTATTGCGCATCAGTTTTTCCTCGCATGAAACCTAAAGCAAACCAAAACCTTTTCAGAATGAATGAGTAGTCATGTCATGTCATCTAGTAGCAGTCAGCAGTATACTTTTTTTTATAAGTTGAATTGAAGCTGATCATCACGATGCATCACACTAAAATTTTCTTTCTTGAGCTTCGATAGTATATTTTTTCTCTACTTTTTTAACAAAGCAAAAAAAATTCTCTAATAATTTCTTTTTAAGCGTTTTCACTTGTTCCTTTCTCTCTTGAAAATGCTGCTGCATAACAGGAAACGAAAATCATCTTTGCTACTCATGTTGCATTTTTTTCCACTGTGAAAAAGATGATAGCTGCCTCTTCTCTCTTCTGCGTCATGTATAATGATCATGATGTTGATCAAGATGAGATCAGCTTGATATGACATGAATACACAGTAGAAGTACAATAATGAGTGCTTTGTGTGTGATGCTATGTTTTTTTGAGCATTTTGTGTGCTCAGAGTTTCCAATTCAGTTTGGTAGATAGGTATGTATATTCTTTCACTTTTTTTCCTAATAGCACATTATAGAATTGTTAACAAAAGGATACATTATGTGATGTAAAGCAAACATGTGAACAGAGAGAAAAAGGAGAATCAGAGGTGGAGGCGGAATTGCTAAAGCTGAAAATGTACAACTTGTGAATAGTAAATCTATACGGATGAAATCCATGAAAATTGTAGCTTGTTTGGCTGAGGGCTTTGTCCTTTTCTCTGCCAAGGAAAATAAGAGAAAATGATTTTTCAGTGTTCTTTATCATCATCAAAGTCAAAAGGAGTTTGGTTTACTTTTTTCTGTTGTCATCATATAATCATGATTGCTATCTATGCTGCTGTTTTTCTCTTTTTCTTCTTTAGAGCTTTTGGGTTCTTTTACTTTTTGGCTTTTTCCTATCGTTCATATCGTCCATGTATCACCTCATCGTGTTTGAAAGAGGTGGGATTGTGAGATGTTGGTGGTTTGGTTTTAGTTTTCTCGCGTGTGCAACTTGTTTTTATTAATAGCATTTTCCTAAGTGAAAATACATTATGGAGGAAAACAATCTTGTTCTTGGAAAAGAAACGCGGAAATGATATGGAACGCGTGGGATTTGCAGTGGCGGATGTAAAAGTGTTTACTTTTAGAATCATGCATTTTTATGACGTTGTTTTATGAATAGCAATAATAGCAATGCTGTATATAACATTATCCTTACTGAACGCTGCTGGTTGTATGACATAACTGGCTGGAAATCTTCTTCTAGGAATATTTAGCTGAAATTACTTCCCAACTTCAAAGTAACGTTTTGTTACGCAATGAAGCAATGAATAAATAAACTTATGTGACATTTACATGTAGCGGAAGAGAACAGCAAATGAACAAATGAAAAATAATGATGAGGAAATTTTCCACAACATTGTAATATAGTTAGGAATTGTAAAAAGTCAATTTAGTCATCATATCAAACAATAGGACAATTTGTCATTTGTCGTTCATATTCAAAATAATTGCATTATCACTTTATGGCAAATGCAATGCAATTTGTAAACATAATGGATGCGGGGCTTCTTTAATAATTTTGTTTCCGGGAATGCTCATCATCACAACTAATTACGGTTATGTATGAAATATTTTTGGATTTTTTTTAGAGTCACGATGTCTACCTCAACACCTGAAGAAGATATTGATCCATACCAGCTAATCACGAAAGCATTTCTGGAATCCATCCTAAACTGCAAAATAAATGGTTTTACTCTAAAGAGCGGAACAAACCCGGGGGACAATTATATGAGCGTGCTGTACTCCATTTCTGTTGAAATCGTACCATGCTCGAACGCAAAAGGAGAATACCAAAATTTCCTCCTCAAATGCTACCCGAGTCATCCATCCCGTCAAAAATTATTGAACAAAACGAACCATTTCTACAGGGAACTAACTTTCTACGAAAAATTGGCCAAAGACATGATCCAATTTCAGACTGATTATGTGGGAATAACAGGAAACGAGATAATTCAATTGGCCATTCCTCCATTTCATGGTGGAAAAGCTATAAATTACGCAGAAATTGGTTATGACGACTCCGCATCACAAGAGAAAGTTTACAGCCCTTTGGACAACTTCATTTTGATGAAAGACATGCGAAAAAATGACGCATTTAAAATGCCCAGTAAAAGAGAAGGGTTAAATGTGGACCATGTACTATTAGCATTCAAAGAACTGGCCACCCTACACGCTCTGAGTTGGGCTTACCGTAAAAAAGTGGAGTGGACCATAACTAAAAATTATCCATTTCTCATAAGATCCGCAAACACAAAGAAAACTGATGTATGGCTGGGGGTCCTCAAAGAAAATGTGAATACTGCAGTTGCCGCCATTGATTCTGTGAAAGGAAAGGAGAATGTTTTGAGCAAAGCTATTCAAAAGTTTTGTGAGCGAGGTCGTACAGTTTTGGACTACTTTTATAATCCGGAAGAATCCTTAGAAAAGGAACTGGAAAATTTATTGAGGAAACCTAACCACAGTACTCAAACGGATCGTAAGTGGAAAAGAGAGCGTTTCAAATTATAATGCGGAGTTAGTTTTACAGCTAATTTTTTTGTCTGATATTGATAGATATTGACCAATGGCGAGTTGTCAACCACGGAGACTGTTGGTCCAACAACATGCTCTTCCAATACAACCAAGAAACCAGAAAACCGCAACATGTGGTTCTCGTTGACTTTTCATTAGTGAAATTGGGATGTCCAACTTTCGATCTTGCCTGTTTAGTGTACACCAGCACACGAAGGGATTTCCGCGAATCCCATTTGGATGAGTGCTTACAAGCCTATTGTGACAAATTTGTGGAAACTTGTGAGAAAATGAAAGTTGACTGCATTTCTGGCTTTAGCTTGGATTCGATAAAAAACAGATTTCAAACGCAAAAGCTCATTGGGCTTCTAGTAGCTCTGCTGAGTCTACCAATGAATTTGATTGGGGAAGAGAGGGAAGTGGATTTGGAGAAAATTGATAAAAATACAAGTTTTGGGGAAATGATTCAGACTTGCTCATCTGGGGTAAGTGGATCGTCGCTTTATCAAGAGTGGATTTTAGAGTTGGTAGAAGACCTTTATGACGATGGAGTGATTTGATGTACAGTTCATTAATAATGTGATTTGCAAAATAAAATAAAAATGCAAAAAAATATTTACCCGAATGCATATAACAATCAATCTGTCACATTAGAGGTTTCATTTCGAGGATGCGGTTTTGTCTGGTGGCTTTGTTTGGCATGAATAAAAATCCTATGAGCACGACTGGAAATCAGGGAAACTGAATGATGTAATGATAAACTTGTCTCATTTGCTTTGCCTCAATGGAGATTAAGTTGATGAATTCCCATTAGTATATATTTTTTTATCTTCTCACTCGTTTCATACATGTCCTTTTTCATCATTATGATTATTATGATGAATCATATCAGCAGAGCAGTCAAAAATAAGTAGTGAGCATGAGCAATTTGGAGCTACTTACTTTTGCATATTTCACACTTGCCAATATTCCTATAAAGAATTTTATATATTTTTTTATCTTATCAATGCGTTCATATGTGTGTGTACTGCGTATTTACTTATGAATCAACTGTTGACACTCTCCATCCAACCTAAACGAAGGCTGTTTTTAAGATAAGGAGAGTTTTTTATGTGGAATTTTGTAAATAAGAATGGAAAAGGTGTGGATAGAATTTAGGCATGTACCTATTCATGTTGTGAAAAACATACAATGGAAAAGTTCTGCAAATCATTAAACTTTTAAAAATAAAAATAGAATAGTTTGTTAATCGTGTTTAATTTAATGCTGCATTTTTTACACACAATAAATCCTTCCAAAATGCAGTTGTCTACAAACTTTAATTATTGGCTCACAGTTTTATTTGGAATATGTGCAATAATCAGCACGCAAACTGACCATGGAGTCCTCGCAAATCGGAACATGTTTAGTGAAGTAGGCGAGCAGTTTACTGGAGATGACGTGAGCTCGGCCGTATTCGGAAGCGATATCAACGACATATTTCCTGTCGCCTACTTTGACATAAATGCTGACAAACTAACAGATATAGTGGGAGTTTCAAGGGAGAGAACTGCATTAAACGTATTTTTAGCGATGGACAAGCCACCTTATCTTCGCAGAGCTTTTACCTCTGAAAATATAACGAGAGATAAAGACAAAAAAATTATATCAATTAGACCGGGTGACTTTACCGGAAATGGAATGGCTGATTTGATGGTCACCCTTGGAAAGGATGAGTATTCTCATAAGGACTATGAGAGTGGCAGTATGTCTGTTGACCTTATATTTTGCAACATTCGAGTTGGCAAGAGACCTTTGGAAGATACAATGAGTATGGAGTGTGGGGGTCCTGGAAGTGGGGCAGTGTTAAAAAATCTAACACAAGAGCCCACAGTTCTGGATTTGAATGGTGACATGGTTCTCGACCTGATTGGTGAGGTGATCATACCAACTGGGAATAATTCCTCGTGGAGAAAGCAAAGAACTGTTTGGTTCTCTGAAAACACCCAAACCAGTTTTGAATGGATCAAAGAAGATTTTCGTGTGCTTGGCCCAAACGAAACTGTTCGCAATATGACTTTGCCCTCTTCCAACTCATTTGCCGACATTGACGGTGACAGCATTCCTGAATTGATAATTCTCACAGAAGAATCCACCGAAAATAAGACGAACGAGAGAGTATACTATTTGGAAACATTTGAAATAATTAAGGACGATCAACAACAAGTCGGGTTCCGTTTCAAGTACCCTCCCGAGTTTGTGAACGCCAATAAAAATGAGACCCAAGTGATTGGACAACCGATCATATTAGATTTCGAGCATAACGGAAAACTTTACCAGTTGTTCCCTTACTGTACCAATCATGATTGCTCGAAAGAATTCGGAATTTATGCGATTGACCAGGACAATGCCTTACCTTTACCGATGGGTTCCTTAATGTATGAAGGAGTCAGATGGACATTTATTCCACCTCCGAGACCACCAAATCATAAAAATAAAACGGAGGACTGGAACGGAGCTCCATTTTCAATGGAAAACTTTTACTCTCGTGCTTTATCCCTTCGAACAGGCGACTATAATCTTGACGGATTTCCAGACCTTCTCGGAGTAATGAAAACAGAATCAAATGCTGGCGACACGAGAAAAACACGTGCCGTTTTATTTGAAAATGTGCCTTGCATTCCCGCTCCCGAAAGCCCCTGTCATTATAACCGCACATTTAACGCAAACTTTGAAATATTCAAAAACTACAACAATGTCATTTCCGCTTCGTTCTACGACATTTCTGACAATGGTGCATTGGATGTTATCCTGGTAGCCTTAAAAGAGCATGAGCAAGCCCCCCAGAAACAGAAATTTGTGATTGAAGCCTTCGAAAATAATATGAACTTTGACGCGAGTTTTTTGAAAGTGATGGTTTTGACCGGTCAAGACTGTCAACAATGTGATAAGGGAATTCCATACGGAAGCGTGCTTCCTGGTGCGACGGTTAAGTATAGTTCTTTGAATACGAAAGGAAATAAGGAATCTGGAGTGGCAGTCCAAACATATCGAACCGCCCATATGCCGATGGATTTGCCTTGTAACGTTTTTGGAATCGGGCACTCTCCAAATTTCATTGAGACTTTGGAGGTAGCAGTGGCTCGACCGAAGGAAAATGGTCAAGATCTTTTCCAAAAGGATTGGAAGCAGATTATTCCAAATAGTCAGATTGTAGTGGTCCCAAGACCGTTGGAGAAACCGCATAGATGGATAATGAAACTGTTTTTGACGCCTAGTGATGTCGTACTTAAAACGTTTGCGATACTTGTAGGAGTGTGTTTGGTGCTGGCAACTCTTGTGGCAGGGCTGGAATTTAAGGAGAGGAGGGAGGATAGGCTGGCGAGACAGAGTGAAGCACATAGATTAGTTTTGTGGCTAAGTTAGTACAGGAATAATAAATTATAAGAAAAAAGTACCTTCTAGTCATTTAAGCCATGTAAATATGTAAGAGATAATCTTAGAGTAAATACACTTATACATTCCTTCAGTTTTATTATCTGTAAATATTTTGTTTGGTTTGTTTAAAAGTTCACAAATATTCACACGTTTCAATGCATAAATCATGCAACAAAAGTACCTATTCTTTAATCAGCTAAGCAATAAATATGTGCCCAGTCTTTTTAACTTTGGGGTGATTTGCCAAATTGAAAGAAACTACATTATTTATTGAGGTTTCGGGTTTCCTTTATATTATTCACAAAATAAGAGAAAATGAAATGTTATAATGCCGTTCATAATAACTAAATACAAAATACGATTCATGTATTTGCAGATTCATCTTGAGGGTTTTGATAAGAGATTGCTCAATCTAAGATATTATATGAATGACACAATGAGACCCGAAAGAAGTAATGCTTAACACTTTAAAAAGGCAACAATGACCAGGAACAATTCATCCTTTAAAATAAAATTTGAGCATTTACATGTTTTCAGGAATGGGATTTATAGATAGAAGTAGACAGCAAAGACTGCATGAAACCTCTTCATATCTACCTCTGGTATGCATTATCTGTTTGTTTATGGGAAGAACAAATAGTTAAGTATATAATGCCTTAACGTTCTTGTCACAACAAAAAAACCCAAGCAAAGATAATAAATTCATCCATGATGCCTATTTTGAAAGGCAGTGTTTCATGAAAAGTTTCACAAGTGGGTTTAGCTTTGCCACTTGTGTATTTACTTGCATATTGACCGATTACACACAACACAATGCTTCTTATTGTGTCAAATCAAGCAATAATATTTGATTGAACATAAAAATGCATTGCTCCAAATCGTATCACAGAACACACACTCATTTCCATTTTAACCCACGAAAGTGCAGATTGCTTTGAAAATTTAGTGTCAAAATTCTCAGTATATTTTGGACTCATTAACACACAATTTTACTGATTTTAACATTTTCAAAAGGCTAATTTGTACTAAAAATGGCAGCCGTTCCTCTCCCCCCAAAACCATCCCCATCCATCCCCAAATCCCTACTGGAAAAAGTTACAGGCTGCCAAGTGCAAACTTATTTTATCCAAGAGGGCTCTAAACTTGGGGACAACTGGATGAGCATTTTGTACACTATAACTGCAGAGGTCATACCTCCCAGGGAATCGAATGCAGAAACTCGTCACTATTTATTCAAATGCTATCCTGGACACCCAGGTCGACAAACATATCTCAATAAAACGAACATGTTCTACAATGAGCTATCATTCTATTCGATTTGGGCCAAAGCCATTGTCGACTTCCAGACAGAAGTAATTGGCATTCCAAAGTCTCAAATTCTCAACCCCGCGTTTCCCCCTTTTGTTGGTGGACAAGCTATAAATTTCGAGGAGCTTAAAAAATCGGGAGATTTGACAACCAAAGTTTACCAGCCAATTGATAACATTATCGTGTTAACCGACCTGAGAAAGACTTGGGGCTATACGATGCTCGATAGACGAATGGGACTTGAGTTGGACCACATTCTACTGACTTTCTCAGAGCTCGCCAAGATTCACGCATTAAGTTGGGCGTACAAACAAAAGGTGGAAGCCAACCTTTTGGAGAAATTCCCCTTTTTGAAGTGTCCACTCGATGAGGAAAACGCACAAATGTGGGGGAAGATTGTGGCTGAAAATGCGGAAATTGCGGTGAAGACTATGGATGCCGCATTTGGACCTGGAAATCCGTTGAGTCAATCCACACGTGATTTTCAGGGGAAAGTGGGGAAAGTAATTCAGCTCTTTCTGGATCCGGACGAAGAGAATGAACAGAAATGCTGGGGATTGCATAGGTTTCCACCGGAGGATATGGTGAAAGCGAGTGAAAACGAAAGTAAGTGACCATTAGCTGCAAAGCATTAATATTAAATAGGCTATTTCTTAATTATTTTAATTTTTAACTTTAGTACCCTGGCGAGTCATCTGTCACGGGGATACTTGGTGCAACAACCTACTCTTTAAACTGAATGAAAAAAATGGCAAACCGGAAAGCGTTATGCTTGTCGACTTTCAGTTGGCTAGAGAGGCTTGTCCCACCTCAGATCTTGCATATCTCCTGTACACAAGTACCACCGTGGACTTTAGGCGTCGCCATCTTCAAGACGCTTTACAATTCTACCATGATAAATTCGTTGAATTTTGTGGAATCTTGAAAGTTTCTACTCTTCCAGATTTTAGTATGGAATCTTTACAGCGAAGATTTCACAGGACTAAAGTAGTGGGCTTTATGATGGCTGTGACCACATTTCCAATGATGCTCAAAGAAATTGGGAATGCAGCTAATTTAGAAGCGGTGGACGAGAACGCTGAGATGGAGGATATGTTTATGGACGCGTTTGCAGAGGGAGTGGGAGGATCGCCTTTGTACAAAACGAGGATCTTGGAAATTGCAAGGGAATTGTATGATGAAGGAGTGATTTAATTTTTATCATGTTTTATTTATTTCTAACGACACAATCATCAGTTTTATTCCTGATTAATCATGTTTTCTTTTAAAATTTTGACAGTTAAGATATAAAGACAAAGTAAGAGCTTTGATAGCACTTGTACATGAATTTCCATCTTCCTGTTTCTTTTTTGCACTCTGGATTGCTCAGCATCATATTTAGCAAATACACCGTTTCGCCCTCCATAGATGGCACATGAGAGTTTTACATCCTTACGGCAGGCATCATAAGATTCATAACCTGAAATAATGCAAGCTTCATCTACAGTTGGAAGGATGATTTCTGAACTGCCAAATACATTTTGTTCATTCATCGTGATTAAAAGACAAATATTTTGAAAGTTTCAAGTCTCGAACGTTGAACGTTTTAATATGCCAATTAAACCGCTTGATTATGAACATTTGTGTTATTCTGATAGTTACAAATACTTAAACGTAATGATCGCCGGTAGCGTTTTCTTATCTTCTGTGTCCTAATCCGCACTGTGATTTCTGTGCATAATTCAAACGTTGAAGTTCTTCAAAGTTTAATGTTTCATAATATGAATGTTTTCTTGCGACTTTTTAAATAACAGTAATAATCCCTTTTTTACATGGGAAAAGGCAAGAGGGACAAGAAAGGGTAATGTAATCGTCAGTCTGTTTGTGACAGTAATTGTGTGTTGTGCTCGTAACGGATATAAATGCAAGGTCACCTTCTAGAAGTTCCAGTTGATCATTTGTCAACTGTCAATTTGTTTTCTTAAGAGAACCACGCAATGATAACATTTCTCATGAATTCTATGCATTCATTGAGAACACAAATGAACTATTGAGTCCTACATTTTCATATTTTGCTGGTCCGTTTCCGGCTGTGAGCAAACATTGAGAGATATCGAGTTTCGAATATATTTAGTCAATAGTATTTTGTTCATCGGAAAAATATATCAACTTACATAGTAGAATGCGCTTTAACGTTTTCACCTCATATGTACAGGTAATTGATTGCCAGCATGAAGTTCTATCTATCTATTAGGATAAAATTACCCATGACATTACTGTCACTCGCGTCTCAGACATCCTGACAGGTACAAATAACCCCGTTTGAATATTTAATTCTCAGACATTGGGTTGGTTAGATATTCCAAGCAGATTTGTCTCGGTAAGACTGCATGCATACGCGATTAGCATAAGACCCCAGCTCAACTTAACTTTTGTTGACTGTAGTCAAACTACTTGTATTAAAAGTCAATCGAAAACAATTTAGCACAAAAAGTTGCCTTTTGTCAAGAGAAGAAAAACAATGAAAGTAGATACGATGAAGGATCTTCGTGTTCTGAAAA
>JAQIXW010000083.1:0-56554 GCA_034700685.1 Willowsia buskii | reverse complement strand
TTACGAATTTGTTACGAATCTGTTACGAATCTGTTACGAATTTGTTACGAATTTGTTACGAATCTGTTACGAATTTGTTACGAATTTGTTACGAATATTTTACGAATTTGTTACGAAATTGTTACGAATTTGTTACGAATCTGTTACGTACGAAAATTAAGCATACGTAATGCAATATCATCTTGACTTGGCTCATCATGATCGTGAATATTCGTGAATGATAAATGACACGCGACTAGAATTTATTTCGTTCGTTTTCGTTCGAATATTTTCATTTTTGCATTTTATTGCGTGCTTATTTATTTAAGCTAAATTAACACTAACATTGAGTTCACAAGTTTGCACCCAGCTCTTAATTTAATGAACTTTGTAAATTAAGAATATACGTTTACAAAAGTGGTGTCAAAATGAGTAGCGCTTTAGTACTGCTTTAGTGCGAGTAGCAAAGAAATAAAGTCCATTCCATGAGTCATAAACGAGCGTCGTTTTAACACATCGTCAAAGGTAGATATATATGCATGTAGATAGACTCTGGTTCAGATGAGTAGCGATGTGGGAGTCAGTCTTCAAAATTCTATTTAAAAAATCAAATTTTGAATTTATTATAGAACGTGAAGACTAACTCCCACATCACTACTAGTCTAAAAAACCAGAGTCTATCTAAATGCATGGGTATAACATTATGAATGGAGCTATTTTGAGTTTAGTTTAATTCTGGTTAACTGACTTGGAGACAAACTTGCTTTGATTGCTTAAATATTTTACGTTCTATATTTTCCACTATCGATTTCTAATTTCTCCATTCTAGATGGATACATGCTAGATGAATACCCTTTCAGTTACGCGTGCTACTACTTTCCAGCGCCAAGCCCCACAAGCGCCGCCAACTCCGTCGTTGGCTTACGGTTGAAAGCGGCAAACCAGAGAATGGAGTATCCATAGCAGTCCCTTGCTGTGATGTCCCCTCCGTTTTTGATGAGCAGGTTCACCACCTTCAAGAAATTCTGCGGCGCTGCTGCTGCCTTCATGAGGGGAGTTCTCCCCCTCACATTTCTCCCGTTCACATCAACGCCCTTCGATATGGCGAACTTGACAGCGCCCACGTTTCCGCCTTCCGCTGCCCAGTGGAGGAGTGAGTTCTCCTCAGAGTCCTTCAATCGCCAATTTGCACCATTAGCTACAAGCAATCCTGAAATTGGCGAGAAATTCTTCGTTGCCTTTGTCACACACATGAGTGGAGTAGCTCCTTCACCATTTCTGGAGTTAACGTCCCCTCCCTTGTACAGAAAATACTGGACTCCGTCCAGATATCCCTTCTCGGCAGCAGCGTGCAGCGCGGGCTGGCGACTTGTTTTCCAGTCCGCGCCGCGCTTTACGAGTTCCTCCAACTCCTCCATAGGCCTCTCCGCCCAAGTTGCCAAATAAATCAGGTTTTTCCCGGTTCCCTCCACCGCATTTATGTCAGCTCCGTTTTCCAAGAAGACGTCCACCAGATCCAGAAAGTTTTTTTTGAGGAGCGCCGTCTTCATCAGTGGAGTCCATCCATCCGAGTCTCTGCAATCGATGCCCAGTGAAAACTTGGTGCTCCTTTTCTCCATTTCCCTCAATCTCTATGATCACTCTGAAAAAACCACATTACATTTTAGGTGAGCAGGCGACATCTCAGATTTCAGAACATATAGCCTAAAAGCTAATAAGTCTGAATACGTACCCTCCAAACTATAGACAAGCAAAGCCGCTGCTCCCAGTCAGGAATTAATTTCCACTTCCACACAACTCCACTCCGAGCGTTCCTACGGGTAAAAACAGAGAGTGGAAAATTAAATCTTCTTAATCATAACCAAAAGCTTCACACTGTCCATCACTTTCATTTTCACGTATTCCGTCGTATTCTCAGAGGAGTGAAGGAAACAAATCACACCACAGAACCCTCCAAGATTATTACCTCGTATTTATTTCTGATTTTTGTTTTTCTAAATATTTACTCACCGGTAAAAAAATAGTTGGAATCCACAGACACTTCTTTTCTTGTGACTTAATGAAAGAGAGGTGGATAAGAAGGTAAATAGTTTCAGCTGAACTCGAGAGAGAATGCATGGACGGTCTCCTCCTTAAACTGGAGAACGTGTGCTTATCATTATGACGAGGATATTTTCTAAGGCTCATTTGAATATTCAGCTTTTAATCTGTGGGAGGATGGAAGCGAGCGACAAAGCCTAGTGACAGCCAATGCGGTCGCCCCTTTACAGAGAGATATGGAGTGCAGGAGAGGATACCTAAAACGTTAAAAGACTGCAAAGGGGTCATCCACTATGCGTTTCACATGCGCTTTTCGAACATCTCCTCATTCGAAGAATTATTCCGAATCTGCACTCCAACATGATTTGAAAAACTAACAATTCATTCGAGCACTCGAAAATTTTGGACATGAGTCATGACGCAGCGTATTTTCAGGAGTAATCAGAAGTTGCAGTATCGCATGCCAATCAGCAACAAAAGTACACTGGCTCTGCACAAACGTTTTTCACTTTTTGAGTCTTTGAGCTTTCCATACTATGTAATATGTAAATATGTAGGTAATTATGTACATGAGAGAAAATATGATATTATATTTTGTGCGTTCAAAAAATCGGAGAAGCCTTTAATGCCGTTGTCGTACCCGACCAAACAGTAGATTTGATTGCAAATGCAAATCTAACATCTCTGCGATGTCGCTCTGTAAGACGTTCGATGCAATTTATATTATTTTATGCTTTGGTCCATAATCCATGCTCACTCACTCTTAATCTTTAGTCAAACTAGTGAGAAAAATGTTAACATTTACATAGATCCATTCCAGAGAAGAATTGAAGAATCTTATCACTTTCTGAGCTCCACACTAAACACAAGAACGAGCAGGCTCTTCATGAAACAAAGTTTCTTTCTATATCTCTTGCTGCTTATTAGCAGCTTCGTTTTAGCTTTTATCACAAACGTTTCTTGGGGGAGTAGCCAGCAGCAAAGCAATTTAATGTTGGAGTAAATGGAACTCGAACTGTATGTGTGACACTAAAACTCACAGCATTTTCACATAGACCGTCCGTCAATTAAGTCTTGTGAAAGATTAAGTAAGGCTTCCTTTGTCTTTGTGGAAAAATGAGCCGAATGAAAAGAACAGTGAAAGGGGCTCCTGCAGCTCACCCCAATTTCTTCATCGCTCTGCCGGTTTTAAGTTCTGAGGTAAAGAGGGTCAAGGCCCAAAGACGATCTGGAGTAGTTTTTCTGTGCTTTTTGTGAATTCATTTTGTGTACTTGTTTGTTACAGGTTGTGTCAAAGATTGGCGAGGTGTAGAAGCGGATGAGTGAGCTGGAGCCGACAAAGCCGTGGCATGGACTGAGGAACACTGGAATCCTGCAGGACGCCATGATCCCTTCGGGAAAACTTCATCTGACATTGAACACCATGTTCCTCAAGAATGACGAGGAAGTTTTAAAGTAAGTGGAACTTTTCGATAGCCTAATAGTGTGGGGTGGATAAATGGGTTTGAAAGTTGGGAGTGCAAATGTGAATCGTGTTTGATCTTGATCTATTGCCTAAATTCCTATTTTTTGTTCATCTGATGATTCATAGGGCCAAACAGATTGTGAAGGATATTGGTAAAGATCTAAGAAGGGACTTTCAGCAGGAGTCGTTGGAGCTGAGTTTCCAGGGAGTGGGAACTTTTGGTGGGGACAGTCCCACTGTCGTCTTTGCCCAAGTGCAAGATCCGGAGGAGGTTTTGAGCAACTTGAATTACGAGTTGAAGAGGAGCTTCAACCAGAAGCTGGGCATTCCCATCGATTGTCGACCATTCCATGCTCACCTCACTATTGCGAAAGTTGCCGGTTCTAAGACGCTTTACGAGAAGGTAGGTCTATCTTGCTTTTTTTACTCCACATTTAAAAAATTCACAGTTAGGTATTCCATTGATTGGTTTTATAAAATTAATGTATTTTTGTCTTGATTTCCAGGGAATTCGTTACTTTCCTCAGGAAATAACTTCTGGCATTGAAACCACTTATTTTGGAGTGGAACGTTTCCACAACATCGAGCTACTCCGAATGGGAGCTGGTGACCCCATCACTGGACGCTACGTTTCTTTTGGAAGGGCTACTTTTTAAAACATGACACCATAGTGCTGATTCGTAAGCTAGTACTTCATATGGCTTTAAAAAAGTGACAAGTATTTTCTGTGGAAATAAATAAATATGATAAATTAATCTACAAACATTTCGATCGAAGGGCAGTTTATTATTTTCCATGCATCAAAAGTTAACTTTTGATTTTGTTGTGTTAATGCATTTCGATCATAAGCTAAGCTTACATAAGAATCTCACCAACACTGAGAAAGGAGATAAGATGCTGCTGGCGTGACATTTGCAAAACATTTAGCTCACAATAGTCATACAAATGGAAAGAATCACGTATCACGTCATCAAAATTCCACACTCAATATTATTGTCTCGAATTTACAGTTTCATTGAGGGCAGCTGCAGCTGCATACAGTACTTCTCCAGCACAATCATTATCATTACCACCACCAGAACAACGACATTATTTTTTATTATGGCTTTGTCAGCAATATGATATCCATGCATAAGACTTTACTTCAGACATGATAAAAAGGCAAGCGACAATGTTTGAAATATAGTTTATCAACTGGATGAAAGTAACCTAATGTTAGGGATCCCGCTGAACTATCCAAAAATGTAAATTATTGCCCTTGGTTTAAGGGTTGGCTGGAATAAAAAAGGTACCTATGGGTATTTTGGTGGCATTCCTTTTTCAGGATTTTATTTGTTGAGCATTGAGATTTCGAGCTAATACAATGGTACGAAATATTACGGCAAGTTCATTTTCGCATAGGGGCTATCCATAAATGATGTCACGCAAAAACACTTTTTTCATACCCCCCACCCACCCTTGTCGGGCTTTTTCTCGTAAACGAATATATGGCGTGTCACGCTACCGCCGAACCCCCAACCCACGACATATCAGATTACTGAACATATAGCCTAAAAGCTAATAAATCTGAATACCTACCCTCCAAACTATAGACAAGCGATAAGCCGCTGCTCCCAGTCAGGAATTAATTTCCACTTCCACACACAACTCCACTCCAAGCGTTCCGACGGATAAAAAACTTCTTTTCTTGTGACTTGATGAAGGAGAGGTGGATAAGAAGGTAAATAGTTTCAGCTAAACTCGAGAGAGAATGCATGATGCATGTACACAAAGCTTCTAAATGTCTCGATGCTGGGATCCTATGGCGATTTTATTTTGCATAATAAATTCTTTTACAAGGTACTGTTTTAATCCAAAAGTTAAGTTGACCGGTTGTGAGTTTAATGAGTGATTTCATAGATTATTATGGACTTTTCATCGTATTAATCCGGTTTGCATCCATTAATCAGTCATGAGTCATAAGCACGAATCAACCTAACTTTAATTTGCCCACTCATAAAACCAATAATACTGGAACGATGTGCTTCATTATAGCCTGGGTGACTGACTACATAGGTGTCGTCAATGATCGGTTATGCATTCAAGAAAGAACGATCATCAGAGAGAACCTGTCCTTCTACTCATCATCGTTATGTCATCATTCATCATATTATTGGGACTGGTACTTGTGGTGGTGTACATGAGACCAGCAGTTTTATTACATAACCTTTTTACATATTAGTAATTCCACTTCTCATTTTTTACCTTCCTGCATCCATCCTGAATTCCTGTAATGTAGCGTGTTTGTGTGAATGTTGACGGGCATGAAACCATACAAAAATTGTAATACTTGAGCAAGTTGAAAAAATGATAGTTATTTGATACGTATTTATTTCTCCTTTTTCTTCAATCGTGTCCTCGTGTATGGTTGCGCCTTGTGCTGCGTGTACTGACATTCTACACAAACTTTACATTTCATGTCATGAAAAAGTATCATGCCATAGGATTTCCAGTACACGGAGGAAATTGGGCTGCTGAAAGAGAATCCTGATGTTACACTAGGCTGAACCGTTTGGGTTGATGTGCAAGCTATTAACTGGACCAACATTGTTGTTATGTAATAAATAAGTAATAAAATGCAATGGCTTTGTAGTCTCAAGAATTATTCTTGCGGTAGACCTTCATGGCACTGGTCAGCTTGAATACTGTTTGATTTTCTTTATGTTTATCGATATCACCTTGTGTACGATTATCTGAGTACTGATTGCAATTGCGTTCTCCGGAAGTGATTGCGGGTTAAGATAGCAAAGCTTCGATTTTTTTTGGAAACGAGCGGCGAAATGGACATTCACCAAAATGGTGTAGCGAACGGTAGAAAAAAAGTTGTGATTGTGGGAGGAGGATTGGTAAGTCTCTCTTATATTTTTTCATGTATTCCAAGTTCTGAGTACTCCATTTTGAAATCTTTTAAATATTACATCATAATCTTTTGGAAGTTCAATATGTTCTTAATAATTCTAAACGCAATCCACAGAATGTTTTAAAACCCATCAATACATGCATCACAATTCATGGTTAATGCCAAACTGACATTTTTAAAAGTGTCCAGGAAATAGTTGTGTGAAGATAAATACAAATCCTTTCCAATGAAATATTGCATAGTGCTGTTGTGGTTGTAATGATACGAATTCGCGCAAGAAGGTGGCGGTTGTACAGCTTGTACTACTCCTACATAGTAAATACTGACAACGTTACTTTGTTGATATTTTGTGGAATGGGATCACTATCAGTTAGTGCAGAATCTCTGCTGAAGGGAAATGTAGGTACTTGAAGCATCTTAAAAATACGGTCTAACATCATTAGAAGGATGAAAGGAACAGTTACGTCAATCTCTCTTGTAAATTGTAGGAATAAAATTGCAAAGTAGGACGCGTCTTTTGCATTCAAAGCCAAAGTGTTGTAACTTAAATACAACTAATAAATGAAAGGATATTATAAGTTGTAACAGAAGATTTTTGAGCACCCACTTCTTCATTTTCTAACATGTTTTTCACTCACGACTCGATTGAGACGATGCCACGATAAAAGATTAAAACTGAAACAGAAATTGCAAAGTTGATAGCAGAATTTTTATCAATATCGTAGTACAACATATAATATGAGAACTGGAAGACATTGAAAACTTTTCAAAGCTCACGTAGTCCATATCGGCTGAACTGTTTTACTCTACATGATGTATTGTCACTTGTTTACCAATCGCTACCATATCCGTCACAGAGTCGACACAATAGTCGGTTTCGTATAAGACTTATTATTACAAGATACTTCACAGGCGGCCAACGTGCGTGTCAATAAATCACAACCATCGACTGCCAGACATCCTACATTCTGAAACAAGGCACCCAAAAGTATGGAATAGCATGAGCGTCAGCAAGTCACTTATCACCTCAGAGAAAACTGCATAAATCAGCTCAAATATTTGTGTGAATGAATTAGGCAAAAGTTAGGTTAATTGGCTATAATGATTTTATATATGTGCAATGACTCTACTGAGCAATTTTTAAACATATATAACTGGAATATCGACTGTCACAAATCATTCCTGCTGGAGGAGATTAAGTGACAAGCAAAGGTCGGGACAGTCGCTCTTGTTGAGAACGCCGATGCGAGATGATAATGTTGAGTTGAGAAATGCTGGGAGATTTATGTGTTTGCAACCTGTCACAACTGCCTTATTTAAATCATTCCAAAGTGTTGATAAGAAATTAAAATGCTTGCTTATCCGATTGATTGCTGTAGCAGTTTTATAAAAACAATTTTGATTTGTATCAAGTCTACATTTTTTTAATGGCTAATTGAGCTTTCCTGTTTATTTATAGGTTGGTGCACTCTGTGCATGTGTATTGGCAAAGCGGGGATATCTCATTGAAGTGTACGAATCTCGTCCAGGTTAAAAACCGTCATTTACTCATTCATAAGACATTTTAATTGTCGAAGAATTGCAATATTGGTATTCTCATAATTGTGGGTAGATCCTCGGAGCGAGAAGGAAAAAGCATTAGCACATGGACGAAGCATAAATCTCGCTTTATCAGCAAGAGGACGGGCAGCTCTTGCACGAGCCGGTTTGGAAGATGTCGTCCTCTCTCAAGCTATTCCTATGAGAGGTCGAATGATTCATTCGATAGACGGAAGTACAAAAACTATTTTGTATGATCCTAATACGGAACAGGTGAAATGTCCTAACTCTCTAGTTTATTTACAACTCAAAACATTTGGCATTATTTAAAATGCAAACTTACTAATTTGTGAACTAATTTGTCTTTTAAAGTGCATTTATTCTGTCAGTCGTCAATTTTTAAATGAGCTGCTCATTTCAGGTATCTAGTCATACTTTTAAATGTTACACAAATTAATGTGAAAATGTGAATTATATCACGAATCCCGATGAAAGTCTGTACATCAGATGAAACATGCCAGATGCTCTTTGTAACAAAATGGTTTTTCTTTGTACAGAGGCCGAAAAGCATTCTACTGTTTCCCTCCGCTTCTCCCAGAAGCTGGTCGACTCGAATTTGGAAAAAGGCTTGCTTACATTCTGGTATCGTCTTTAAGTCTTTATGAAAAGATGTTTTTCTTCGTTTTAGTCTTAAATAACTGCGATTTGGAAAACACCTTGTGTAGGAATGGAGACAAGACAACTGAAGAAATTACAGGAGATATACTAGTGGGAGCTGACGGAGCTCATTCCAGTATGCGACGAGGTATTCTCAAGCGGCCAATGACTAATTTCAGTCAAACGTACATTGACCATGGGTACATGGAACTGAAAATCCCTGCCAAAGAAAATGGTCAGGTGAGTGCAACCATCTAATTAAGTACCATTTCTTTCTGAAACCACAATTAAACACATTACGATATTCTGTGGGGGGTGGAAGATTTTGAAAGTGAGATATGATGACACTTCAACCAAATCCAAGAACTCATTCATAGATGATAGATTAAATTATTATTATGATGGTTATAGCACGCCATGGAAAAAAATTATTTGCACATCTGGCCAAGAAATGAATTTATGCTGATTGCCTTGCCAAACCTGGATGGAAGCTTCACCGTCACACTTTTCATGCCAATCTCGGTAAAAACAGACTTCTGCCATGCCACAGCCACACACACACAAAACGCATGCAAAATACCTAAATGCCCACAGTCGTGTTCGGATTAGTATTTACAAAAAGAAATACATAAGTAAATATAGCATGAGTTGGTGTCTGCGGCTTATGATAGGTATACTTGACTAAAATGATTAACTAACTGACTGTCTCACTTGTATTTTAATGGTTATCAGATATTCGAGGAGTTACGAAGTGAAGCAGCGGTGGATACATTTTTCACGGCAGAATTCCCTGATGCGATGGCACTGATTGGGAAAGAACTTTTGATCAAAGACTTCCTCTCCTCGAGGCCATCCCATTTGATTTCTGTCAAAGTGAGTGAGTGAAACAGCAAAGATGCACAGTATATGGCAGCCACACTGCTAATCCTGAGAATCGCTTTGATGTTCACTTTGAAAGGAAATTTGATTATATTGCGCATTTGAGTATTATTGAAAAAGCAACATAACAGCAGATCCAGAAAGGCTTATTACAGTTATTATTATTGTGTATGCCTTTCAAAGATCATGATAACTTTCATGCAAGCAAAGTTTTTATTGTGTTGCGATGCAAGTTAAACCGAAATAACTGGTTGGTTAGTCTCCCTTTGAGTACAAATTAGTATTTATATTTACTTTACAGTGTAGTCCCATAAACGCTGGCAAGGGAATTTTGATAGGTGACGCGGCTCACGCAATGGTACCATTCTACGGTCAGGGGATGAACGCCGGATTTGAGGATGTGCTTCTGCTTGACAACGCTCTCGACAGCTCTTCATCAGAAAACACTGACGTGGAAAAAACACTCCGTCTCTTTTCCCAAGACAGGGTTCCAAACGCCCACGCCATATGTGATCTGGCACTGTACAACTATCTGGAAATGAGATGCTTAGTGAACCAAACGGGATTCATCTACCGTCGTTTTCTTGACTACAAACTGCACAAGATTTTTGGCCGCTCGTGGACCCCTCTCTATAACAATGTAACCTTCTCTTTGACTCCATATGCGGAGTGCATTAAGCAGAAGAAGTGGCAGGATCACGTGATCAACAAAGGGAAATCGTTCACATGGACCACTCTGGGTGTCCTCACCTGCTTCGGTGTCGTGCTATACAGAGAATCCATCCTGAATAGAGTTCAGCACGTGACTCGGCATTTCTCTCAGTATATTTCTTTTCCTATTTAGTCATCCATCTTATAAAACACATTTTTTCCCTCAAAGAAAAATTGCTACGCAATAACGCAATATGGCAATGTGCAATAGTGCAATACCTGCTCTGAAAGTGGAACACATATTTTATTATTCAATTTCTTTACAACGTCGTGTATTAAACAAGGCAGCAAGCCACATTTGAAAGGGCTTCTGTAAAAACCTTGGTTTTCATAATTTTTTTGTGTCTGTTTCTGTGAAATCTTATGAGTGTATACCTACAAATGTATAACAATTATAAATATTATGCGGTCCAGCTCATGTTGTTGCTTCAGAATTCTTTCACAATCATCATTCCAGAGATTTCACATTTTTTATTAGCATCATTCTCATACTTCTTTACTAACGTAGATTTCATTGGTTTCCCCAATAGCAGAGGGCAGAAGTATAAACTGCACAATCACAAAATTCATAGGTATCTATACAAAACATACACTTTTACAAAACAGTGTTTTAAAATATTGGGCAGTAGAAATTGCCGTAAACAGTTACTACAGCTACTGAAATTCAACTTGTTAACTAAATAAATTGCAAAGCAATGCATAAAAATGCAAGCATTCAATAGAATCTGCATAAAAGTATGTAGATTCTTACATGTTATGCCCATATGCCTTTCTAACAAAGTTAAAAATTAAAACGGGAAATCCCATACTATATTCCATAATGATGCAGATTTATGAGTATTCAGATATTTTCCATTTATTTTTTTTGCTCACAAACGCAAAGTTCTTACACAGCTACTTATTATCCACCCGTTTTCCATTCCTCATTTTTTAATGATTACTTTTCAGACAGGACTCAACGCAAATGTATTTAGCTACCTACCTACTTGTGTTTTGTGTTGCACTAAAATACTCTTGCATAATATACTTATTACATATAATGTTTACAATGCGTATGCATCTATATTGCTACCTTTACTTACTGTCAATTCTACCTGTCTAAAAGATGCGTCATATAAAAATATGTGATGTGTAATTCATTCAGTCGATAAATTTCAACTTATAAAGCACCCAGCATTATCAACATGCGAAGAAAGGGTAAAATTCGCAATTGAAATGACAACGTGTAAAGTCGGCAGTGGGTAAACCGGCGAAACAAAATTCTATAACAAACTTTGAGAAACCAAAGCATGTTGTATGTATGTATGTATATTTCTCGTGCAAGCAAATATTACAATCTTCAAACATTTTTCTGTTAAATAAGTATACTAACGACAAGTATCATTATTACACTATGAGCATTGCATCGTGTGCAAACAAAAATCTAGCAAAGAATCGTTTGTGCATATATTCTCATCATAAGCTATTTCATTTTGCGTCACTATCATAGCCATCTTCACTGATCTGTAGAAAACGCATGGTTTGGTAAAGCCGGTAAGAATTCCAAAAAGAAGCAATTCTCAGAGCAGAGAATGAAAAAAAAAAACAGTTGTGACGGATATTATTTATGTGAAGACGAGTACCGTAGGTGCGCTATGGCATAACTGAACAAGTAAAACTAATCATAATAAGGAGCATATCACAACCACAACACACTTTGGCTTATCTCAATTAATGTCGGGTTATTCCCATATACTACATTTGTAGTAGATGAATATTGAAACATTGAAAGCTAAACACCGGTGAATTGATGACAGATCGAAAGAGTCCTTCATCATGTTTTGCACACATTGTAAGAAAACATGGCTGTCACGGGGTAGCAGTGTGGAAGAAAAAAAGCAAACTTGTTAGTTCTTATGTTTTGTTATATATTCCGTATACATCACTAAAAGTGAAAACATATTATTGCCTATTGTGCTTTTACTGCTAGCTTGGCTTTTGTACGATACGTTGATTCGGTCTGTAGTTTTATTCTATAATATGCAATCTTACAATTAGTTTAAGTGGTGGTGGTGAATAATTATTCATTTCATCATCAACCAACACCATAATTGACAAACGGCACACACTGCCATTTGAGTATACTTGTAACAACTGCAGAAATAAACGGAATGGTCTATTGAAATGGGTCTATCACTGTTTGTGGGTCTGTGTAGCGGTTACAACAACAGAGTTCCGGAGTGTGGCTTCGTTAGGTGTGCATAATGAAGCAAAGAAGGGCTTATAAGCAAGCAAATTGTAAAAGCAGTAATAACAGCGTTTTATTATTATTAGAAGTGGCATTATCCTTGGATTTATGGAACACCTCAAATTTTCTAGTTTTAATAGCAGAACCAGCAGTAGTGATGAAGCTGTTTGTAAAATTACATAAATTCTACGATGCTGCCACTGTTTAGTGCATGGATCATTGCAGAAAATACCAAACATGGCTTTTATATATTACTATAGATCTCTAACTGAACTATAGATTTCGACTTGTCGTATTTTCATATAGGTCTCTTGTTTGCGTTTGGTTAAGAGATTTAGGAATATGCCTTTATTTTGCAGAAACCATTTGTTACTTTCTATTATCAAATCTGCAATAAGCAAGACGACTCATAGGACCATTTTCCAGCATGCAGATATTACATCTATCTCTAAATGTTGCATGAATGGTATGAGTCAAAGTTAATTCTTTTAAATGCAAGATCGCAATTTTGAATCATTGATTATTCCCAATGCTAACGCTGATCGTGAGTTGATTTGAGGTCTTGATGATGCTGCAATGACGGTAACTTGTCATAAGAGGGGAATTCTTTGACATTTGAGGGGTGTGGTGTAGGTATTCATGGTCTTTGGATTAGTCTTATATCTATGGTATCTTTATAACTACCGAATCATTAATTACCACTACTATCACAATGTAGGAGAGGTGGCGTGGTTGATGCGTGGTGTTTTTGATGGATGATGTGGTGGTAAAAGGTGTTAATGGTGGTGAATGATATGAAGCCTTATATTAACAAAGTACACACGTCTGAGATTCGCACATTATGAAAAGTGTTGATGACGATGAGGGTTCATTCTCCAGGAATTCAACCAAAATAGTTTCGTGGTATTGGTGGATTTATCTTTAATGAGCACATAATATTGATCTTGTCATATTTCACGTTAACTGTAAACATTTCCATTGCAGAGAAATTCTGTTCGTTTAACAGAAAGAGCAAATAAGTGCAAAAACAACAAACAAAGCGCAATATCACAATTTAATAATAATAGGTCCTTAAATTTAAAACTAAACAGGATTCTCAAAAATTGGCCGACTCTTTTTTCTTCGAAACAAACGGTTTGTTTGTGTACCTATTCTACTTATTCAGTATATTTTTTCCTGGTTCATGTCTGATCGAGCAGAAATCGGCTAAAACTGAAAAGCTGGAAGGCTTTCCCGTCAAGGTAATCAATATAATTTCTGGCATTACGTAAAAAGTCAACAAAGTCGCAACATGATAAAGCAAGATGCTTTATTTTCTCAAATGTAAAAGCAGGAGGAATAGGATAATTGCAAAAAATGCCAAAGCATCGGGAAAATGACTTTGTCGCAACTGACTACTTACAAAAACCTGAAAGGAACATGCCGTTTTATTCTTATTATTTTTTGTTTTCGATTTCGACACAAGCACACATACACACGCACATTCACTCACGCTACAGAGCGTGTCCTTTATAGCATTCTTTTTATCTGTCACTGGATTTCCTTTATCGAATTGAGCCAAAGCTGGCGAAAAAAAGTGGAGGAAAGAGAGAGAGAGAGAGACCGAAAAGCACAAGAAAGAAGAAAAAGGAAAGCGTATAGGAACGAAGAAAATCATCCAGACTGGAGCTGTAAAGCACAAAATTTATTTTCATTACAAGATTTCGGGAAAATGAAGTTTGTGTTTGCTGCTGGATGAAATAACGACGAGAGGGTAGCTGCTGAAGCTGGGAGCAGGATGCTCGTTGTTGTTGATGACGATGGTGTTTTTGTGTTGATTCCTTTTCACTTCTTTCACTCCACTCTCTACTCTCTTCTTGTGTGCAAAAAAATATGGGGTTTAAGACAGAAATCCTACAAAAAATGCTTCTTTTGACTTGGCTCATTTCAGTAAATACAATCATAATAATACACGAAGACAATAGAGGCCGTTATGAAAAAATGAATGGTGGAGGGAATGTTTGTGGAAGTCGTATCGTAACAGATAGAGGACTGCTTTTCGAGAACTACTTACTTCACTACAGCACAGAACTACTTACCAGTACTCTCCGAGTAGTTAATGACTTTTGTGTAAGTTGTCAATCAATCATCACATACGTATCGTACGCAATTGCTTGTTGTTATGATTCATGGAATTGCCTTGTTAGCTTTGGATGCCTTTGTGATCATCCTTCTCATAAATGAATGGCTGTGTTTTGCTCGTCTGTGTGTGTTATATGTATAAAGTAAATTGATTTCTTTTGTCACACATCTGCTCCTTACATAATTCTCGTTTTCACTCATTCTACCCCTCTCTCTCTCTCTCTCTCGTCTAACCAATTCCTTTTAAACTGTACTATTTAATGGAGAGAAGAAAATAATCAAAACAGTTACATGTTGGATTAGATAAAATTATGGAGTAATTCCAGTATAGTAATGTGGCGAAAGGTATGGGCAGAGTAATTAATGTAGAATATACTAACAACTCATCACACCTCATGTGGTCAACTGACCTGCATACTTGCCACTATCAAGAAGCTATGGACGCCGAATTTATCGAAATTTTCCATGAGAATTTGCATGAGCTGTTTATAATTACATGCAAGTTGTTATGGACGCACAGACAGGCTTGGCAACTCTTACAAGGAAGCACTGCCTACTGAATATCTAATGTTGTTGATAAAAAAATACAAGCTGCTTACATATAGAAGCATTCAGTCAGTCAGATGCCATACACGTGCTGCTGGTTAGTGCAACGTAATAGATATTGATAAGCTGTTTGTAGAGTACTACTTCTAAAGAGAGAATGTTGAATGGATGTAAAAATAACAGACAGCTTATATGGACCAGTAGGTATTTCATGGTTTTTATGTCCTGTGTTGACGGGTTCTTGATTAATTTCCTTTTTTCTTTTTCTCTCTCCCTCGGTTCATATCTTACTTTTCCTTCTTGCCTTTTGATTTAATGCTCAGCGGGCATATAGGATTTTCGATAATGACAAAATATACGATGGTAAAAATAAATAAATGAGAAAATAAATTTGCACAAAGCAGAGCCACAGAATTACTGCGTAGGTCATTATCCCTTGCGACATTATTACATGACAGGTATAGCTAAGGTGCGATGTTTGAAAGAATATTGAAAGCATAAATATGTAAAATGATATGTGCGCAATAACTTTCATCTTGAAAAAAGAAAAAAAGAGCCTGTAGAATCAATTTATTCCTCGTGTACCTAAGTATGCATGCGAATTTGTCCTTCTGATTTTTTTGTAAGATTTTTTTCTTAATGAAAGATGTAACATGATGAAATACTTTTATGTAGTTTATTTGCAAAAAGCGACCAAGTCAGGTTGACAGAATAATCAAGATCAATAGCACGACACATTAAATATGCGATGGGTCTTAATCAGATCAGACTCCGTCAATTTCTAAGATTAGAACGTCTACACGGGCTGAGTATCCACATGTGTATTTGCAAATAAATTACATGGATACTTGGATACAAGAATAAGTATAGCTACTGATTATGCATTCGAAAATGGAAAATGATAATGAGGAAGGATTGCCATCAACTGGATAATAACAGGTCATCGCCATAAAACACACAGTGAGAGATGATCCTCATGATAGAAATGCTGTACATATGGTTAGAATCTATTAAATTGGAAGACAAGATATTTTATAAATTTATCTCCCGTCACAAACCTGGTTGTTACACCACTACTGCTGCTAGTGCTGCTCCTACTATTGTATTTTTTCCACCACTTACCAGTTTCATCTAATTTTTCTTGTTATTACTTATTATTACTCACTAACAACTCATGTTTACTGACTGGCTGGCTGCTGCGTCTGGGATGACAACGAAGAAGAGGAGCAAATATGAATCTCATAACTCATTATGCCACTATTTTATGCTTATCACGATGAGTACGTTGAACGTTGACGTATGCATGCATGCATTATGTATTTTTATTTTCGGCTCTTGTGCTGATCCTCCTTGTCTTTTCTCTCTCCTCTGCCACAAGTACAGACAGAGGCAAAGGTGAGTGCTGCGTGGTGACGTCGAGTGTGTTGCAGGTCTTGAGTGTCTTATGATCTGTATTTTTAGTAAAAAGTTAGTTTGAATCAGTCAGGTGAGGTATGTATATTATGCAAAAATAAATTACACGTCATTACAGCCAAATTTTAATGCATGCACTCACCTTGTTAGTATGGAATAAAATTAAATACTAAGGTATTTTGATGCATTTGAAATGTTGCTCCTCTATTTTTAAAGTGATATGAACAATAATTTTTTTTTACAATTATATCACCTCCATTGTTACATCTTTTCAAAAAATCCCATCCTCAATCGAAGGCTTGCAGCTGGTTTGAAATAACGATGAGCTGGCATAAAATTGAAACATGCTAGAATTTGGTTAAAGCACGACATATTTTTTGAGTGGATTTCATCCACATTACCATTCATATGGTAACCCACTATTGGCATTGGAAAATATAGAAAAAGTGGTAGCAAGCTGGATTATGGAAAAAAAATTGCAAACTTAAAATTCAGCCAGTGAATTCCGAAGAAGCTGTAGCTGTAACGCTACCTATATGGATCGCTTAAACCAACACGCCATGTGCCAGCACAATGTATGAAATCATATGCATACCTGTTGAATCCTAGCAACAAAGACGACGATGCGATAACGTGACAAACGTCCATAGTAATAATATCATTTTTTTGTTACCAACTGTATGCATTTTTATTCCTTACTCCATTGTTATCATGAGTGTGATGAAATGATCATGGAGAAAAAAAAAGAGGATATCACATTATCACGACAATCGTCATCATCATTTTCGTTTACACTTTGCATTCTCTTGGTCTCACAGCTTAAGCTGGCACAACATTGAAATAAAAACAACGTTGGAGGTTTAGGAAATATATAAACTTTGTGGAAAACACTGTGCAAACTATGCATGCATACATATACCTGCTTCCTTCTCTTTCCCCCTCTTCTCCACGCTATAATTACTTACTGTTATAACTACCTAGTGCATATAACACATTACTGTCGTCATCATCACCTTCATCACATCACTCTTCTTTGCTTTTCTGATAATAA
The DNA here is from genome assembly GCA_034700685.1 of Willowsia buskii. NCBI lineage: Eukaryota > Metazoa > Arthropoda > Collembola > Entomobryomorpha > Entomobryidae > Willowsia > Willowsia buskii. Next base: position 39,027 of record JAQIXW010000083.1, on the reverse strand, counting down.
GAAGGATTCCGCCGAAGCTATGACGATTTTTTCTATTGATAATGATAGGGATGAATCTAAACCTATTGAATGAGTTTTACTTTTAGCGAGAAGAGTTTTTTCTCTCTCTTTTCTATGAAGACATTATGACAATAGGATATCTCTCTCTTCCAGTTAGTAAGCTAGGTGTGTGTGTGTGTGCGAATGTGTGTTTGGAATAGTACGTGTGGATCTTCGTTCCACCTAACTAACAGCCACTTCTCATGTCATATGATGTACATACGGCACGACAGGAACACGAGGCGTGAAATAAAACCTCTTCATTAACATCCTACTCATGAACATCTTCATCATCATCATCATGGCCTCTTCTCTGTAGAGCTCCTCTTCTATCTGAAATAACTTAAGTTGCTAGTTTTTTCTAGCATGGATGGATTTTGTGCGGAGTTGGATTGGAGTTACTTTAGCTTTGTGCTGACTTCACACTGATTGTGAGACTTTAACAAAGAGAGAAAAAAGAGGAAAAATAGATGAGAACATATAATAATAGTATTATTGTTATTATTATGCTGGTACTGGTGTTGTATGCCTCTGCCGTGATGATGATGATGACGAAAATTATGCTTGACAGTAAATGTGTGAATATAAGTTTTGAATGGTAAGAATTGCTTGTACGTATGCCTATTATAATGATCTGTGATAGTGATACTGCCTTATTTTAACTAGTGTGTTCATAATATGATGATGGCTCTGCTGCTGCCTCACTGTTCCTTTTTAACTTTCATGATGATGATGAGTGTTCTCAGCGTAACAGTACCATAATTATTAGAAAATGTTTACCTATGCTCCATATTAATGGTAATTTTGATACATTATATTATGTTATGTATAGTACCACTCAGATTCAAAACTTTAACGAATGTACATAGGTAGCTTTCATACAAATTTATTCATGAAGACAGAGGAGAGAAGAAAGGAGACGAGGAGGACACAAGTGACATAAACGAGATGAGCGTTTGAGAAGCTTTCGAGTGTCATTTCATCCTTCTCAGAATGGCGATGACGGTGATTTTATTCTCGCGGGTTGTTTGCAGTTAGCACTACCATTACGATTGACAACATCACTATTTGTGCACTTGTTCCCTCTCTTCTCTCTGCATCGCTCATTGTCGTCTGTCGTCTTCTCCTAAACTTCATTCCCATTTCAGCACCGTCACCAACAATTCCATAAAAGCAGCTCTTAACGCCACCACCACCTCCAAGTTCCTCCGAAGAACAAATCCAATAAAATCCCCTGTTTTTAGCATACCTATAGACAGTGTGTAGGTATACCACTTCTGCATGTAAAGACGTATTATGTGTGTCTTTCGTAATGATGATGAACTGTGAAGGTTTTGCTCTCCTTCTATTTATGATGATTGGATCAAGTGCAGCTTGGTCTTGACAAAAACGGAAAGTTGAACTAGTGGCACAGCCGGGAGAAGGAAAACGCTTTGATATTATGAGACAATGAAATAGTAATAGAGTTTTATTAGCACAAGGGAGAATAGCGATTTATCAGGCCACTGTATCTTTTACTAATCCAAGAGCCTGTCTCTTCTTTGAAGCGACAAGAAAGAAGAAGAGGTGCGACCCAGACAATAAGGGTTTCCCTACACTTGGAATAATATGCATAGCTCTACTTCTCCATGTACATATAATACTGATGAAGACTTTGATGATGATTTTATTAATAATACGACTGTGTAGTTATTCTACTATAACTAATTTTAATACATTGTCATTATAAGTTGGTAAGAAGAGCGATTTAGCTCTGCGGCTTTACAAGCCAACTCTAAGGAATATTATGCTTCTGTTTTGCGGACGCTGCTGCTGACTGACAGCATTCTACTACAACCTACAAGTAGCATGCAGACAATTGTTTTCTCTCTCTTTTTCTTCTTAAACAGCGACGTTGACAAACATGAGAGATTGCTATGCGTTCCCTCATCCAAATACTACCTGCACTTGCACTACTTCAGAAGGAGTTGAAGCTCAAAGAAGGATGAAGGAATACTAATTGCTGAATAATAATATAGCATTTTGGAAGTTAGTGGTTGGGGAATACGTAAGGCTGATATGTGCCTAATTATAAGTGCATATACCCAAAAATACATCAACTATCAGCAAAGTTTTAAGGTAAAACGAAAAACGTGCATGTCGCAGCTCTCCGCTTTGTGTGTTTGTGTGTCTCTCTCCTCCGCTGTGAAGCGAGCGCATTAAAGCTGTGTGACTTAAACCGCAGCAGTTGCCGTAAAAGAAGTTAACAACAGGCGTAATACAATGGAGACATCATAAACTGAAGTCGGAGAACTGCGACTGCAGCACAAATTTGAGATCTCTAGTTGCAGCTAAGAAGGTTGTATAAAAGTACGAAGCCGCTGCTGCTTTTGTGGATGATGCCTGTTGGAATTGGAAAGTTGAGTCAAACTGAACAACACTTGTTGTTCCGTCATCATCATCATCATCATCATCTCCAGCGTCGTTCTCAGCGATTCACGTTGTTCTCATTTTTACGTCCAATTCAATCTTCTACGATACCACTTTCAAGCATCCATTCATCTTGTATCGTTGATCCTGTTACTTGCACTACTATTTTAACTACTCTTCTTCTCTTACATTTCAACCTAACTTATGTATACATGACACCATGACTAACAAACGCCGTTGTTATGTTGTTGAGAAGTGTCTCAGTTTTCTGCGACTTTTTCATTCAAGTTTGAGTTGATGGGAAAAAAGTTGCGAATATGTTGGATTGCAGTAAGGAGATAACAAAGATGTTTCCATCATTCCTCAGTGTTTCACATCCCCCCAAAAAAAGATTTCTATATGTCACACTACTTATTCTATCAATAATGCTGACTGCTGACAGCAGAACTTAGAGTGGAACAACAGCCATTCAGTCTATATTACGATGTGTGCGGTACTTGTTGTAGCTCTGATGTGATGATGATAGTAATAATAACTGGGATGATAACATATTCTACCTATGAGCCGTTCCATTTTCCTTTATAGCGTTTCCCGGTATAGAACTGAGCTGTTAACGTGATAGTGGTGATGGCAAATGTTATGATTATTGCAATGTGAATAGTTGCGAATAAGCTTTGCTCGCTAGATACAAATATCGAGAGAGAAGACGATGTTAGCTGTTGCTTCTGCTGGAGCAGTAGTTTGAGTAGTTTGCGTCGTTATTGGTAACGTGGAATGGTGAATGTGTAACAGATGTAGAAATAATTATTCTAATAGTAGCGAAAACAACAACAGGAACAAGTAACTTTTAGCTATCTATAATCTATACATGCACACATACAAACACACGGAACAAAAATCTGTTTCCTTTCATCCAGGTAGATATTGATAGGTGAGTTGTGTGTACACGGCTTGGGTTAATCTTGATATGTAATTTGAAGCAGACTGTGTGTATTTATGCATTAGTCGGATTATTTCCATTCTCTGCGCTCTGGAATATTTGGGTTGCTGGAAGTTGTAGGCGAGTAGCACTGCATAATATCATATTATAAGGTAATACTAATAACATCATCATCGTGACGTTGATGATGATGATGATGATGATGATGCCAGCAAAAGTAATAATCATAATAATAATAATAATAATGTAACTGGCACAGGAGAGGAGCATAATAAATGAGCAATAAGAAGAATTGCTAGAGTGTGTGCCGTGTGTTATCTAGCTATAGTAGCAACAGTCAACTGTAACTAATACATTGACGCTCACCCAAAAACAATATAGTGCACAACGAAGAGAGAATGAATGATACCTGAGTTTTAGACCTGGGGTTGTACTAAATAATGTAAGACTGCATTACTAGCAAAGCAATAATAATAATAATAAGAGAAGCCCATGAATGATTCAGCCATTCAACAAGTTGAAAAGTTAAAGATGAAACGATGGCTTCTATGGTATAGTGTAGTTGTGCAGTAGAAAAACTCCATTATCTAGTGCATATCATTCACAACAATAATTAGTACTGTTGTGCTATTATTATTTCTAAATACAAATCACCGTCATCGATATCACAATAATGATAATAATGATCAGCACGCCAGCTTCTTCGTCATTCTTATCTTGTCAACATTCTCATCATCGTCGTAGATGGAAGAAAGAGAGCAGAAACGCATGAAGGCATGTTGTTCTATTTGTATTGCTCATGCAGCTGGACTGAATTCTCCTCCCTTGGAAGAAAGAGCGAACAAACGCTCTGGAGAAAAAAAAACCTGGAAAAGTGAGTATAGTAAGCGGTGTGGTAGGTTGAATTTTGCTGCTGGAAAAAAGGCAGAAAGACATGCTCGGCAAACGCCACTACACTGCCACTGAAACGTATGAGAGCGCAAAGGAAACACCACCACGAGAGTAAAACAGACAGACGGAGAGAAACTTGAGTGAGGAGACGAGAAGAGCAGAAAAGTAGGAAATAACTTTGTTTTGTTGAGTGTGTGTGTGCGAGTATGTGTGTGTGTTCCTCTAACATCCATTCATTGTAACTCAGGCAGTCAGGCCGTCAGTTTGCGTTCATTTGTTGTGAGAAGAGCGTTGTTTTTCCTCGCACCTCTGTAGAGAAGAAGACGTAGAAGCAAGCAAGACGAACGAGGGCAGCCAGTCATTCAGTCTCTATCGTCTTTTCTGGTTTGCTTGTGTGAGAGCAAGTGTGTGATAAAGACGCTTATGATAAAGTCTCTCTCTCCGTTTGCGTCTACCCGCATAAGAATACTTCGCATGGAGAAAACAAAGTAGTTGTTGAGTTTAGGCCAAGATGCTGACTCTGCAGACATAAAGTGTATTGGTTTAGGAATAATAATCCCTAATAAAAAAAAGTGTACAAAATGCCACGACATTTACTTACGATGATCATGTTACCTATCGTTTTTCTTAAGTGATCAATTAAAATAATAACTGTATACACAACATTTCCCCAAATTAGTCTACATTCTTCAGTGGAAAGGACATATATGAGCGTAAAGCAAGAAACTATTTTCGTGTACTTTCATTAACTATTTGTAATCTTATTGTGGGGACAAACGCCGGGACGGGATGGAGTGAAGATTTGTGTGAACCTTTTCAGTATATATAATGCATAATACCTTTATCTACATATTTCGTAGACAAGTGTCTTCGGGTTCATTTAAATAGTGGGGGTGTCAACACCGTCAACTAGCTCACATCCTTTTCTTAATTCGAAGACAAGTGCTGCTAAAGGTGTGTGGACACATCATTCGTTATATTTTATCGTCATTTTTTAACCCTTAAACAACTGGTATCCTCACACACCGTACATGACAGGTTGTTTCGAGAGGGTAGGAACCCACAAATAAGAAATAATTTTACCCACATTTTTGTCCTTCATTTTCATACTGAACAACCGGAAAAAGTTTTGCATGAGTGACGGGAAGAAAACGTGTATGGACTATGAAAAACTCCTACTTGTTTGAAGAATTGCACTCCGTCCTAGAATAGGAGTAATAAAAATAAAAATAGTATCAGCAAGTTTTACAAGTTGGAAAAGTGAGTTGTGAGGGAAAAGAGAGAAAAAGGGGCAGAGAGAGGAAGAGAAAGAGAGCTTCCATGTTTTCGTGTAGATGTGTGAAAATGGGCAATAAAAAACAGAAAAACTAACTTGACTGGCTGTGGCGATGATCAGAGAGATGAGGAGTAGTGTGCCATGCATCAAAAGATAGAAGGGAAAAGTACAAATGTGACGCTGGATTATGCAACAATTTTTTCTCTTCTCTTTCCATTGCAAATTTTATTTTCTTCTTCTCCTCAACTTCAACTTGATCTTCCATCATCGTCAGAACAATGATCATCACTAGGCCGCTTCCTTTTTACTGGCTCACAAATAATGACACTAAAACAAGTGAGTTCTGAGATTTATTACTGGAGCATGCACACCTAATATACATACGTCACGTCGTAAAAAAACGATCTGATATATATAACCGCACCACGAATACTGTTTACCTATGAACTTTCATATTATGTGATTATTATATGATTTGGGAAAAGGACGTGTGATCCTCAACAGACTGAAATTCGTACGGTCCTCTGGTAAATGGAAACAGATTGGATTTTTTAGTTGAAAAAATACGCTTAAAAAAAGATATAGCCATAAAGAAATATCATGCTGCTATAGTAGGTAATATTGGGGCTGTGCTGCTGCTGCTGTAAGCAAATGGATATTTTCCGTGCTAACTTTTTGTTTATTTGTGTAACTCTCGTTTCATAACATCACACCCTCGTTCTCATCACCATTTAACGTTTGGCTAATTAACGTTGTTTCTATTTGTACTGATGATGCTGGTGTGAGGAGATGAGCTTTTTTTGAATTAGGATGATCTTGTGGGAGCAATAATATTAATAATACATAGCATTATTAACAATGATCGTGTTGATGATGCAATCAACACGCTTTTACAAGACGCGTTCAGTCTCATGAGCCTAAAAAAAACTTTATTTCGAAAAATAAGAGAAATCACATCTCTTCTTCAACTTTCTTCTTCGTTTCGTATTTTGGTTCAAGTTTTCCAGCGTGTTGTTTCTACTCATTAGCTACACTGTACACGTACAATATGGCCATGACGCTGCAAGAAAACACTTTTGAAAAGGAAAAAAGTTTGAAGAGGAGAAAAGTTTAGGAAGAAGAATAGAGCTGGGGAGAAGAATTATTATCTGAAAAGTGTATCTGGAAAGGTGACGGGTGGTGTTATCTGGTGCAGTTGCTATTGACCAAATGAAAATAGTGATGGCTGATAGTTTACCCCCTGCCAAAAATCACTCAACTGTAATGTATGTATAACAGTAAGAATCAAACAGTTCTACCGGCACATCTAAAGGAAGTTTCGAGGGAGTGAGAATTTCTGAACTATTACAATGTGCTCATTTGCAAGGAGCACAGCAGGATCATCACAAGCAAAAATGATGATGAATAAATCATGGAGCATCTCTTCTCTAAATCAAGAGCCATGGCGCACTCAAAAATAAATGTTGAAAAAGTAAAAGAGATTAGGTAAGTATCTACTGCTCTTATCCGACGTCTCCTTTCCTAATGTAATTCTCAAGTCTAAAATATTTAAAGTACTACATGAACATTCCTTCATAGGTACACATGTCGTAATAATTATTTCCAGCTTGAATTTTGACGTACACAACCTTAATGTTCAAAGACACTTGGGCGAAATATTATGGTTTCGTGCTAAATGTGATTTTTGTGTGTGTGCAGTTTTGTAGGAAAAGCAAGGTCTTTGATCTTTTTTTTTGCCAAATTTTTACAGTTTGTTGTCACATTTCTACTGACATGCATAATAATAACTGGGTTCTCTAGCATTCAATCATTCATTCAATTCGACAGCTAGCCAAAGCCTTTTTACCCACCAATCACCTTAGATTTTTTGCACCCCTTGTATTCTGTTGATCCCAAATATTATTTATTATGCAACCATAAAATGCCAAAAGTGGTGGCACGCAGTGGTAAAAATGCTCTTGTTACTAAAGTGAAGATTTTTTTTGATATTTTGTAGCTAGTGTACAGAAATATTATGTATTTCAATGAAAAACCTGTGACTATATAATGCAGTCAGTCTTTGACTGAAGGGTAAACACAAAATGTGAGTATGCATGTACCTAGAACTCATAATAAAGGTAAAGTCATAATAACAATAATGCATAATAGCTGTAGTGAAATAATAAAGGGATCACAATCTCTTTCTACTGGTCATATTTTTTTGACTGACTGAGGTCAGCGGTAAATTAACTAGTGGAATTATATGTGCACATTCATCTCAATAAATGACAAAAACTACAACAAAGTTCGTTGTGAGCAATTTTTCCCATCTTGCTATGACAATGCAGCGAACCTTCTGAGCTGATGAATTTAAATATATTTGAATGGCAATAACGCAGCAATGATGATGATTGTTATGGTGTTGCCCTAAAATCATTTATTCGCTCATTCAGGCAGTCATCTAAGTCACACCAAAAGGGTATCAGGTGAATAATGATGATTAACTGCAGCCATGGGTGATGATGAGGATGAGGACAGAAAGAGAAATGAATTGAGAGCCAGTGAAGCGATGCAGGTTGCATATCATCATCATAGCAGAGCAACAAGTAATCATCGTACTCTTTGGCTCTGCCCATCATCAAGAGAGATGCCCTTTCCCCTTCTTACTAAATGCAAATCTTCCATATAACGATAATCATTATATATAACACAACGATCAAGAAAACAATCAAGTCACCTTATTTTTTCAAAAGCGTAATCATTATAGTATTAATAATAATAACAATAATGATCATGATAACAAAAAAATGGTATTACAATGATTTTTATTGCTGTTTTGCATACACGCATGCATAAAACTAATGACATGCTGTAGATTGCATTGCCAATATTATCATGTTCCTCTACCCATTATAGGAGGAACAATATCAACAACTTTTTTTTAAACAAATGCAACTTCGTCACTGTAACAATTATATATGCGGTATTTTCGGTAGCAAAATGGACTGCTCTCTATTATAACGACTGCAACAACAGCTCTGTTGCACATAAATATTCAAAGAGAGTCTCTCCACCTGTCAAGAAATCCTTTCATTGATAACAGTAATAATGATGATGTGTGGGCAAGCATTTAAACAATGGCACAGAGATTAAATTATATTTTCTTACTCGAGCATTATTTTACTATTTCAACGGTAACATTTAAAAATGCTATTAGTATTATTACAATTATAGTGTGTTATACACACTTGTAAATATTGTGTGTGTTCAAGCTATAGATTTTTTTTGTATGCAGATTATGTGCAATATTTAAAAAGCAACAGGTTTTCATAATCGCATCCTAAAAGTTCAGCAACAAGTCATAACATTCTTTCCATTTTCCATCGCATCCATTTTTTTGTTCTCTTTTAACTGCACTCCAATATCCAATCCACCGGATTACAAAAGAAACGCACCAATAAACCAACTTGACTCAATAGATGCAATAATATAACGTAATAACCTTGCTTTTAAATAGAATTTTGTACGCTTATTACTATCATCATTATTACTGCAATTATGCTATTCATAGGTAAATACTTGCTATAAATATTTGATTGAATATATAAGTAGTTAGTTTTTGCGGTGGCGGTATATGGTATAGTAATGTTGTAGTTTTGGTCTTATTGAGAATTCAATCATGACGCTGCCGCTGATGATAATGATGATAAAGCAAGAATAATTGTCATATTTTCCCCGTTAAAGCCCAAGAGAGAGATCACTTTTTTTTATCCCATTGCATCTTTGAAGCTACCTAGAACTTCTTGTAGATGTTTTAGTACAGAGGAATAGTGAAGCGGTTTTGTGTAGCGGCTTTTTATTGGGATACGTGCAACAGAAGCAGCGCGGCACAGCGCCCTCCGCTTACGCTTCAACTGACTCACTAATCATGTTTTTTTTCTGTGACATGGACACGTTCATCATCATCATCATCATTGTCAAGGTAATGGGAGTGAGCACACATCATTTAGTTTGGTTTTGTTCGATGATGAAGCCAAGAAATATGTAAACTGCTTGTGTATATGCAGGCAATATATATAGTCAATAGTTAGGGCGAGTGAGCAAAATATGTTTCCTTTTTTCTGCATATTATAACTTTCGCTACACACACTTGCACCTGCCTCCTTGTCTTCTTGTTGGTGTGCGCCTCAGGAGAGGATATAATAATAAATATTATTTAGGTGTTTGTACTTTAGCTTGCTGCTGGTGCTGGTACAAAGTACGCTCATCGTTCATCATCATCGTATACATAATATATTACGTTCAATTTGAAAGGTATAATGTGTGCATGCACAAACTACAAGAAGAAACAATTCAATAGAAGAAGAAAAAAACATTTTAAAAGTATTTAGCAATTTAGCATTCGTGTAAAAAGTCGAACCAGAGAGACCAATCGTTTTTTCTGCCTCTTTCATCATTTTGACTTGTTTGTTAAGTTAAATGCTTACTAGTCGTATCAGCAGTCCTAGTACTGATTATAGTTGTGCTACTCCTGCCTCTTTTAACATTTGACAAGTTATTGAATCGTAATACGTGTACAAGTACATGACAGGGATAAATTTATGATTGCACGAGAAGAAAAATTAGTGCGTTTTTATGTCGAAGTAGTTATATTTATGCATAATAATTATCATAAACGAAGTAAATATGCTTGCTGTATTTCTAGAAAAAAAAACAATTTGCACATGACCTTATTAATAGCGTTACATGTGACATTACTCGGTTTGAACAAACATTCGAAATTCTCTGGATCGAATATTTCGTTGAAATCGTGACATTCCTCGAGTTAGGACAGATTCTCGGACATGACCATGATTTCATGGACGCTTAGGAACTCAAACATCATCGTGTCAATACGATAGTATGCAACCATGGCCATCACTTTTATAGCGTTTCCAATACTCTGCGATATTTATTTTATGTTACGTTTGAAAGTAAAGTAATCGTTGCAGATTTATTTCCTCTTTCCTTCCCGGCATCCCAACCCTGCCTTTAAGCATTTGTTGTTGCATTTGCATTCGTCTTCATCAGCTTTTTGTTTTTTTTTACCATCACTTCCACCGCCACACCGCCAATCATCTTCATAAGGACAGAAGAAGGCTACCAAAGTTACTTTCTTAGCTGTTCAGCGCTCACGGTCAGTGAAGATCTATTTTTTGCCATATTATTATTACCAGTGTTACTCGCGTCGCTAGCTTTAAACGTCATGTTCTTCTTATGGATTGACTAGAAAACGCCGTCATCAGCGTGAGATGATGTATGGATGCATGCAAATGTTTAGAAAGTTTATGGTTCAAAACATAATCTTACTGGCGGTGGTTGAGTTGCTGTAAAATGATGTCGATATGTAGTTAATTTTTCAAAGCTTTATAGCGATTTTCCTTGGTTATATAAAAGTAGCTGGAGGAAGAGGAAAATGTGTAGTCTGAATTCAAAATAAGCTCGAGGAAAGAGCAGGAAAAGAGGAATGTTGTATGGTTACTTCAGGCTTGAAATAGAAAATGGAGACCTATGTGTATCCACAGATTTTACATCTTGCTATAAATTACTCTCTATGTCATATGTGCTTTAATGGACACATAGGTTTCGTGAGATACCAGGATTATTTGCCTTGGGACAGTATCAATGGACATAAAGGCTATATTTAACTATGACTTTTATGAAATCCAAAAGTACTTTAGCATGCTGTTGTTAGGTAAATGGTAAATGCAAATATAAATGCAACTTACATTTTGAAGCCTATTGTTAACAATAGCGTAGGGTTAATGAATACAGACGAAGTATTAAAATTTTACCCCGTATATAGTGTTTTTATGTCTGGTGTAAAATCGAAAAGATTTACTGCTAAAAAGAATCCTGCTGCCTTTGGGTTGATAATCGATTTAGGATAAATGGAAAATCCCCACGCATTTTTTGCTTGTCATTATTGTATTTTTTCGGTTTGTTGACAGAAGTAAAATCAGAAAATTTGATCAAGATATAAACTGACATCATTTGTTTCATTCGATATTCTCTTTAATCTAACGTTTCTTATTGTCTATAATGGTTGGTTTGTGATACTGTAGTCTTCATTAGACCCGGCAACTTTATTACGAGACTTTTGAAAACCCTTAATTTGAGACATATCATCAACAAGCTTCCTTTTAAGATCAATATTTCGTCGATTTGTTTTCACGATATTTGCACGTTGGAACAGACGATTTGTTTAACGATTCAGCTCCTATTTTCAGCATTCCTCCTTCTGGTTTTATTGTTTACTTTCCATAGTGCAAAGTTATGTTAGCGAAGCATCTTCGACGAGATGTTAATAAAAAAATATTCATAAAGCAATGTGTTAGAGCCAGGCTGACTGCTAGTATATTATGAAATGATAAATTTTTTCTCTACGGCTATGATGCATGCATTGTGTGTATTTATAATTGCATCCAAAAAAGATTTTTAAAAAACTTTTGCCAAACTATGTATTCTGCTGTGAGCAAAGATATATTTCGGTTCTTCAGGAATACAACAGCCTTCTCGTTACTACCAATGTACAATGTATGCTGATGCTGCTATTGAAGTTGATATAACAAATGATGTTACAATTTTAACAAACGGAAATGACGGCAAGTGGCAAGTCTCAAGAAAAATAACACTTGGACATTTTAAAAAGTTCATCTTTGTATATTCTTCTGACTAGTGTTTAAGGCAAAGTAGAACCTGTGCAATATGGGATGTCGACATTTCCAATTCCAACTTTAGTTGGCAGCCGAGATATTATGTTTTGAGGCCTGGCTAAAGGAATGTTAAGTCATAGCCGCATTCAGACTTTTGGTTTCTCGCCGCACAAGGAGAATAAGAAAAGACAACTCGAATGAGAAGAGCTCTGCTGATGTTTAATTTATTTATCTATTCATCTGCACATCCACATAACCTTTTGAGTGATGTAGGTATAGTACTATGCTTTTTAGCGAATAAAGCTGCGAATAATATGAAAAATGAGTAAACGCCTCATTGGCACAAAGTAGCACAGTTGTTTTGTTTTAATATCACTTAATTATGATCCATATCACTCATCGTTAGATTCAGCACTTTCTAGCTCATTTCCCTTCTAATGTCAGCAAATCATTAATTCAAATTTTATGAGAATACCAATTAAAAATCCATCACAGAAAGATTACGAGATTAAACATATTAAGTGTCCCCATGTCATTGTGTTAATGTACATATTTGATGCTGCAATGAAAAATACTTTTTTTAATGTAACCAATACTAACGTCGCACGTGGCTTTCAATATCATTTGACAAAATAAAAAAAACCTCTCTTCTGGTTATCCTCTGGCCATCATTTCATGTTTTTGTATTTAATGATAATTAAGATGGTAGATGTGTGTGCATTTTTTTTCGCTGAGAATTTTCTGATCTACTGATATCATATCATTATTCATTTTTATTAATTCAAAAAACTCACTCTTTCTTGTGTGCGTGGATTTTTAACTATGCGCCACGCCATATTGTTGCCGTCATCATTATCGTCGTCAACATTTCAAACCACACGTCGATTGCGCGTACACTAGTTGCTGTACTCCAAAGATTTATACCGCGTCATACAACAATTGCTTGCTTTAAAATGATACAAAATAACGATTGCCAAATCTTGCATCCCTTCAAAAGAACTCATAGGTTTTTAGAGGAGTTGAGGAAGAAAAAAAAGGAATTATAATGTTGCGTAATAATGAAAATAACAAACGTGGTAGTCTTCTCGCAAGTCAAAAATGAGCGCTTGCTGCAATATCCTCAAGTTCAGGTAAGTTGGGCAGTTAGATGTATATACGACGATCTGGTTTCATCCTTATAACTTTAGCCAACGAATGGTGCTTTATGCCTCAAAAACAGTTGTCTGGAAGACGAACATGATGATTCACAGTTTTAAAAGTTTGCTTGGCAGAACTTCAGTATCGTTGAATACATAATGGAATAGATCAAGTTGCCAACATCCTCTATTCCATCCGATCGTCATAATGATTCTCCTAGGCCATATTACAGTGACCATTGGACTAATGTGTGCACTTATTGTTGATATTGTTACTGTTGTGGCCTGGCCTGTATAGCAGTGAGAACTGCACACACGGTTAAATAGTAACCAGTAATGATGATGATAATAATGGCAGAAGCAGTTGTAGTAAAATGCTCCATTATATTTAGGTACATTATATACCACACAAATTGCATTAAATTTAGTTTTTTTTTCTGCCATGATCACTCTCCACTTCTTCTTCTCCTTACCACCACTCGCTCGCTCGTTCGTTGTGTCCTTGAATGCTTGTTAACTTTAACATTGGTTGTGGGGTTCGGTTGAACGATGAGCGTTCACCATCATTCCGCTAGCAGCAGTTGTATGCACAGAATTACATTTTATTATTCCTATTTACTACTATTAGACTTACTTAAGAAAGTTGATGTATTTATCTCGGTCAGTTGTGTTGCTAAACACTTGATGCTGACGGACATGGACAGACGGATGGATGGACGATGGACTCATGACTCAAACGAGCATAAAATATTTAATGGCAAATTGTGAAATATTTTTTAAAAGAGCAACAGGCAAGCAGACGGACAGGAGATGAGCAAAAAAATGCTTCATGAAATGATTACCATGCATGCTGCTGCGAACAAAAGATGATGTAGGAACAAATTGAATAATTTAGGGTTTAAAAATGGCAGAGATCTTTTTAGAGGAGCTAATAAGATTTAGTTTAAAATACGACACTGATTGCATGTGCTATTGTCAATTGTAGTTTTGGCAGAATCTTTACACAATAATGACAGTTATGTGCTTTTATTTTAATAGATCAGGTATTTGGTCTGAGCAGTAGCTGCTTTGAGTGTTGTACGTCGTTAGCAGCCTTAATTTAACGGTTAACAACAACGACGACAGTAGCCGTTTGAATTTATTTTAAGAACTTCTCTAGAGAATCATCTTGTCTTCATACAACTACCACATATAATTGTACTCCTACATCCCAATCATGATTAGATTTAAATCTATTCTGCATTTTATGGTTATGACCAACTTCAACTACTTCTACATATGCTTTACCTTGCAATCACAAAACCTCATAAAATGTACGAAGAGGCCGTTTTTTTTGTAGTGGAAGGAAATTGTGCCGAATCATTATCATCTTCAGCCTATCATGAGTAGTCTACTTTCAACATTTCTGCTCTCCAGTTTTTGCATACCATATTGATATGCAATCTTCGTTTCGTTTAAAAAACCTTTCGTAATTGTCTGTGAGTACAATTATGCATATAGTTTAATGAGAAAAACTATTATACTGTCTGAGTATTTACCTGCATTGCATTTGCATGCGATTTGTCCTATACGTACTATATGTATGTTTGCATTACTTTTGCTTGTTTCATTTTCTTTTGGACACGCGACGCTACATTTTTATTTTTTAATATTTTGTATTGAGGTTACGAATTAAAATATCAGATTTCAAAACATCACTGTCAGTAACAGTACAGGGCAGTACCGCTGTCCATACAATATTCATTCAAGTAGGTGGAATTCAGATGGACGACAGGTGTAACTGCAAGTGCAGTGGAAGACAAAGGTAAAATTTTAAATCTGACAAATTATCTTGATCGCTTGTCAGTCATGTCAGTAATCATAATCATCTTTGGTGGTTTTGGTACACTGCTTGCTAGCTGAATTCAACATTTTATTGGACGGGGTGTGTTGTAGTTGAAGCGACGACGACGACATAATGACATAAACCCTCAGAATGTGGCTATGTACGGATACATGTGCACATTATAGCGGCTTGAAAACAAATCATAATGTGCGAAGGATTTGCTAAATAAAAAAGCTACCAAGTGTTTATTTAAGAATTACAGTATCAAGTCAAAAATATATATATATTTGGTCATCTGGTCGTTGGAGTTGGAGCGTACGCACAAAAACAATCAAATTTGCCATTTCACGATTTAATGTTTCACGGTTGAGGTAAAAAGCATGGAAAATAATGATAATGGTGCTAACAATGAGACAACATCATGTGAATACATTTATGCGACTGGAAATTAATTGAGTGGAACAAAAGCAATGTATGATTCATCACGGTGTGGAACGAACCAAAAATAAGGATGTATGCATTATTTTTGAAGGATAAAAAGTATAAATTATAATAATAAAGAATTTTAAGAGCAAGCATACCCATTATTTTGTCATTTTAAACAATATTCACAGGAGGTGGTGACCACTGGCTAGCAATAACTAAGATCTTCGCTTCTGGAAACAAACGATATAACTGATATAAATGCTGTGTGAAATCTAAAACTTTAATTATAAATGTGAGAGGCGAGCATTATCATTATTTTTAGAAATATGGGTGCCATTGCACAAAATACGGAATGATTTTAATTTCTTTATCAATCCTCATTTTTTCCTTGTTTTTCTTGAATGTTAAGAGAAATGAATTTACTTTGCGTGTGTAGGTGGTAGTTGTACTACTTCTATTTATGTTATTTATGTATATATATATTGCTGTGCTAGTAGTTTAAAATGTTTGCAATACTTTCTTGTAGTGAGAATTATTTCATATTACGGCCATAGATTGGGTCCAGGGTGCTTGATGTATTGCAATTTTAAAGCTTTTTTTACGGTACAGCATATTACATGTAACCAATTGGATCTTTCGAGTCGACAAGGCAATTTGCAATACTTGCCATTATGCGGTTGCATTTATTTCTGGTGCTAGAAGTTCTGCTAAAATTACGCACACGAAAGTTTAGCTTTTAGGCACGAACGAATTTATCTTTATGTATAAAACGTCTACTCATGTTTTGCCTAACCTACGTAGTAGCGTTCCCAAATTTGGAAAAAATTTGATGCTGAGATGATGCCACAACTATAATTGAGGCACGGCGGCACATTATTTTGGCGTTTGAACAACATTATTCTTCGACATTTTGGTGGGTTTGTTAACATAAGGGAAAATGCCCCTTGATACTTTCCCAGTCTATAATTTTCATTATGCCAATTAATAGTGCTGCAACCATCGGCTATTTTTGAAGACCGCACGGCATCACTTCTTCACCGTCATCATCATCCATCACCCACAAAATTGCCAGGGGCAACGGCGTGGCTATCAGATGTCTGTCTGCCTGCATCCTTGGTACGCATGTTTTCATAACACTACTGACGTCGTTGGGTGTCCGTCACACGGTATATTTTCCACGATGGATGACGTTCTTTGACAATTCTTTCTAAAGCGGAGAAGAATATACGAGAATTCATACTCCGATTTTTTCTATGAAATAAATAGATTGATACTTGAAGCATCATCGTCAAAAAGGTTCCAGAAGGCAAACACGACAGCAATTTAATAGCGAATACGTAGGCAGCACGTTGTCCGAATAGCAGAATGGAAAGTACGTTATATTATTATAACATTGCTTTCTTTGCAACTTCCAAGAACATTCAATGAATACTTTTATTGGAGTTATACCAATGGTCATGTCATGATACAAAGCTGTACACTTTCTACTATTGTGCACAAAAGTACACAATCGTTTTTCTATCAAACTTGCTTCCAATATCAGAATAGGGATCAGACATCATAAATCAAACATGTAAAAGTTACACTTATAAACCAAAAGAGGTAAATAGCTTAAGTAGAAACAAGGATATATGCCTTGGTTGTTGGATTGCTGCTAGAATTCTTCAAGCAACGTGGTAACTTATTTCGATCAAATAAAAATGATGTGGCTGAATTAATTGCCAAAAGAAGATACATTCAATGTTGTCCCATTCGTCTTTGTATAGTAATCGAAATTGTAAACTCCTTTACCAGTTTCAAGAGTTTATAAACATTTTCTATGCACTAACAAGTTAGTAAATACGTTAGTGTAAAAAAATCTAAACATAACATTTGCACGTTCAGTTTCGTTGGTCGGAAATACATAATATCCTATTACATAAGATGAAAATGAAATAAAATAAAAAATGTAAAATATATTAATCGACAGGGATATTGCCTACTATTACTATTACTCCTTCCTTGTTGATCTTTTACGACGTATACGGTTACAACCTCAGAGTTAGAATTGATCAAAATAGCTTACATTTTGGCATGCTTTTAAAATTAGTAGAGTGAAAGGGAAATGGTTAAATATTTTATAAAGTTTGGTATATATCGTCGCAAAACTATTTTTCAAAGGTTAGGAACAAATTTATCCGTCCATGCATGAATGAGTGGGGTAGAACATAGTTTTTGCTTTAAGTTGAAACTTTTTACTCTTGATTTTTAGTAATGCTCGGTCTCTCATGATAAACTTAATTTTTTATTTAAAAACTGAGCTGACCTGTTGCTGTGAAGCTGTCATCAAGTGTTTTCCTCTTTACATGAATGAATATATAATCCGATACTTATTATTATACATGTTTCGGGCAAATGGATGGCCTCTTGTCGGCAGTTTAGGGAGGAAACGGGTTTCATCACATTTCTCTCCATAAGTTTTTCATCTTTCAGCAATTTATTTTCAACTAACGATAAGAGCCATTATTTGAGTTGATACAATGTGTAAAAAGTAAGTTGATAAATATATTGTAGGTTTCAACTGTAAGTTTTGGACACCAGTAGTCGTATCATATATATTTAATATGTTTGGTTGCTACAATCTGCCTCTGCATCTTTATAAAAAAAAGCCCTCAACTCTATAACAGGAACAATGAGGACTGCACTGCCTTGGAAACGTATATCATCGCTAGCTGTGTCCCATTTATTCCGGTTTCTTTCTACTGTTGACGAAAATTGAGCACGCCTCTCTGGTCATGTTCTTGTTACGGTTTCCTTTGATATTTGTACGCTTTTCTGGGTATGCTAATCTCTTTAATTTGTAGCTTTAGAGAAATTTATTGGAGAAGCTTTGCATCATCATCAGCAACATCCATGTACATTTGCCGGAGACGGCGGTTGGGATCAAATGAATATTCAGTTCTAAGCTTTCAGATGATAAATGCCAGAGACACAATGGTGGAATAGACGTGTTGCTTTTCGTGAACATTTTTGGCACTGTCTAGTTTGCACAATTCCCTTAAAGAGTCCTTTTATTTGGCAATAGATACATTTTTTCATACATATTTTGGAAAAGTACGGAAAAAGACGAAAGAGAAGGAAAAATATTTGTACAGTGTACTGCTTCGTGCTGCATCCCCCTTTCAAAGCTCAAAGTTCAAAAAAATCTTAAAGCTTTTTTATCCTACTCACATCACATCATCAGCATCTGAGATCAGATCATCTTCTTACAAAAGAAAGAAAAGCAGCATGATACTGTTATTATTATTAATATAGCTTCTGTGAGTAAGTGTAAAATGTATCTACACGAAATGATTCTGCATACACCTCCTTTCGTCCATCCTAACAGTATATAAGGCATGTTGTGGCATGAGATAAAGAGATGGCTGGAGAGAAAGTCAGAGAGAGAGAGAAAAAAGAGAGAAAGGAACAGTGTACAATATTTTTTATTCTCTAGAATAATAATATGAATATCGTTATAAAGTCTCTAGCAGCTAGATTGTCTTTTTTATCGTCAGAGTCCTGATGAAAATTTGCATGTTATGTGTACACTTTATATTCACGTCCTTCTTTCTTATTTCGACATGGAAAACGTGCTCCCTTTTATAGAGAAAGTGCCCATCACATTCAATGAATGCATCTATCCATCCATCCATGCGTCCATCTATTTTTCCAATGTAAAATGGTAACGTTAGAGTGAGAGAAAGAGAAAGTGAGAGAAAGCAAAATCTTGTTTGGTCCCTCAGTATTCTTCTTCAGTCCGTCATCGACTCTAGTAAAGCTCTGTGTCTGATGATGATGATCCTGCTTCTCTCAAAATCCCCACTCCTCTATCCCCGTTTTCATTGCCACTACTACTACTACTCCCGCACTAACTTTCATTCATACGCCGGTATTCGTCCGCTCTGCTGCTACAATACCGTTACATCCTTCACTCCTTAAACTGACTCCAAACAAACAAAACAGGAAGCTTTCCAGCAAAAGCGCACTACCAAACTTCACTTCCATTATGTGTCTCTCACCGAATATATGTGTCAAATCAAAAGTGGAGTAAGATGGACACTTGAGCGTTGAATTTAAATTGAAAAAAGTGGATGGCTGAGTCGAGACAAGACCAATTTTAATGCTAAACTGTCCGCATCTTTGCTGTGCAGTAAAGCTCCTCCATAAATATTTAGCATTAAAGATATTATTCCATTCTCATAGGTATAGCTCACAGTCTGTGTGGAGTACAGCTATGAGAAGTAAGAGTGTAGGAAGAAAAAAAAGTATTTTCATTACTAAGCCAAGCAAATAATAATAATGTGTGTAATAATGTAATGAGAGTGTGGGTCATCAAGTGAAAAAAAGCAATTAGTTTTGTAAGTATTTGAAAAAAATCCCAGCTGGAATGTAAAAGGGAGAGTGAGACGGTGATGGTTGCGGTGGTGGTGTTGGCTAGAGAGATTTATGAAAATGACGTTGTTTTTGCTGTTGTTGCCGTTGTTGTTGTTATTGGACTGGTGATGCGGAAAGAATGTGGCGGATGTATTGGAGGCGGTATTACATTATCTTGTTGCTCCTCGGTACACTTTTTCCCTTCCATATAAATTTATACTGCCAACTGTGATTGTTCGCGTTTCGTAACAAGGCAAATGCGGTGATGGAAAACGTAATGTTATAATGTCAGAACATATTATTACGAGGTAAGTTTGCTGGTTGAAAAATCTCGCACAAATTTTCTACAAGCTGCTAGTTTACTCTCACTCTCTTTCTGTGATGCCTCCTCCTTGTGCGTTGTGGTGTGTAGGTAGATTTGAAAATGAATGTCTATAAAATCTCTTTGATTGTATTATGTGCCCAAGTAATTATTCTTAATTGTTCTCAGAGGATGACGACTTCTACGTTTTGAATGTCCGTGTAAAGTTTTCCCCGTCTTCTCCTCCTGCTTTTGGTGTGTGAGCAAATTAAAGTGAGCTTTATTTCTGCATTGTAGCTTACGACGAGCAGCTGCTAAAGTTTTGTGTTGTGCAAAATGGACAGAGTTGTGAAGATTTTGTGGCCAGTGCTATTACTACTGTTACTAGCCATATAGTAGTAGCTGGGGGAGTAATGAGGAAAAAAGGAAGAAGTCATCATTGTCGTTGTTGTCACCATCATCATTCTCATCAAATCAAATCGAGCATACTTTCTCTCTTTTGTCTGCTTGACGGTAACAACTGTGGTGGCGGTGGTGAAGATATGTGGAGTCGTCTAGTGTGGTTTGGTGAAAAGACGTTCGCCTCATTTTAATGAGCTGTTGTATGTGAGAGAAAGATCTCCTTCTCATCATCACCCTCCTCCCTTCCTTAACCACAGCAGTTCACTCGTTAAAGTTTGTTGTAATGTATTTTTATGTCGTCGTCTTCAAGGCAAAAGAGACAAGCACGCACCGCCGAGGAACAAGAGGAGGAGGTTAATTGATGCTGTTTTTCTTTCTTCCTGCCACCAATTCCGTTGTCACTTCTAGACACACACATCCTCCACAGACATACATACATACCTACATTCATTAATACCCATATTTAGTCGTCCTAAAATCCTATAGTTATAGTAAGATTATCTACTTTGCTTTCTCCCTTTCCATACAACTTGCTTAGCTGTGAGAGAGGGCTAAAAGGCTGATCATCATCAAATATGATGTTATGGTGGGTGTGATGACGATGGCGCTCGCTATTTGATGTGAGCGAAAATGACAAAAAATTATTTTCTTTATTCCTTGCTCGTGGATCACTGTCTATGTCTTTGGCTGTCTCTTCGAAGAAGAAAGGACGAAAAGCGTAACATAATACTCTCGCATACACACTATGAGGAGGATGACGTTGATAATGTTGACGAGGATGGCCTTGTTGTGAGTTCACTTCTTCCATGTGTGTACTCAGGAAGAAGAAGAAAAAAAAACGGAAAATTTTTCCATGTTTTTCTTCTTATGTTCTAAGAAATTTTCCAAGATGTGGTCTCCTCTTTCTACACTTACCTTTGCATGTGGTTTCTCTCACATTATTATTTCATGAAGGATAGAAAAGGAAAGAAGAGAAAATTCTTTCGAGAAGAAAATGAGAATGATATGTATGCTTTCTCTTTTCGCATTTACGTTAGACGAGTGTAGTCACAAGGCAGACAAAAACGGCATATAATCTTCACATCATCGCTGAATATATTTCAAAAATATATACGTATATTAATACATACCTGCAAAAAGGGTTTACTTGTATGCATTCACAAATGTTTTAACAGTAATCATCACTCTTTCAACACTTGTCATGTAGATATTTTTTTCTGCACATCTCTTTTTTTCTTCTACAGTTATTTATTACCAATGGTTTTGTTCTTATTTGTTTCTTTTCTCTATAAGATTTTCGAATGAAATAACTTACAACCTTGACTTGATGAAAGTCAACATCGATTTGGAAGAAGTAAAAGGGAGAGAGAGAGAAAAAAACACTTTTACTCACACTGGCACACTATGCATTTTTTCACATTTTCTTAGAATTTCTGTTTAATGTTCGTATCAGCTATCCTTCATGTTCAACTCTATTGATTAAGAGGCGGAAATCCCATGGACATCCCAAATGGCAACGTCCTTATCAATATCATCATATAATGTCGGTATAATCAATACTTCGTGACTAGGTATACATGTGTGTAATTGATATGCACCTATGTGCTTTCACTGACGATGAGTGAGTAGATGCTGCATTATCAGTTTTTCGCCTATTATTTTTTTGTCTTTCCAAATTTAAAGTGACGTGTGAGAAGCTCTTTATGCACAAATACATCCATGCTCATAATGTCTGCTCGTGTATAGTTCCATGGAAATTGAGAGCAATCTATAATTTCAATCGTTAAGCATCATCACTTACCAATATAATCATTATTAATGAAAGAATATAAAATATGTTAATTAAAACATGATAGAATGATGCAAGAAAAGCTAGCAACTAATCTGTACAAATTTTTCGAACGTTCTGTAAAAGTCACAAAGTGAAAGACACGAAGAAACGATGAATGTATATCTATCATGCCCCTAGAAACGAATATACACAAAACGGCGTTGCACATGGAAGGATACACAAAAGCTCAGTCCTAAAATGGGTTTAATCCCAAAGAATTAAAAAAAAATCTGCCAGCCTTCCTCTTTCTCTCTCTTATTTCCTTGTAAACACTTTGCACACACCAAATATCTCTCGGCATCTGCATAGTTTTGGTTTTTCTGTTTACTAACCACTTTCCAGATCAGTTTTCCCTTTGGCCTTGCAAGATGAAATTACCATGGAATGAAAAAACGGAGAGAAAAGCATTCACAACAAAAATGTTGACTAGTTGAGGAAGAACCTAACGTAGTACAGTTCACAATGCTGTCTGTCTGTCCCTGTCTAATATATACCTAAATTGACATCACTCACATCAGATAACTCAAATCATTAGAGGACGGCGCTGTTCAGCGCAGTGCGGGCTTTCCATGTCCACACGCATTGTTTGCTCATCTACTTCACACATATATTCTATTACTTTAAGCTCTGGTTATGTTCATGGACTTATCAGGATGAATTGGATGAATGATGTGAGTATGAATTCACAATTATCGCTTTCCATCAGCTTGCCCTTTGTTGCCCTTTTCCCCGGACAAACCGTATTTTTCTCCTTCACATATTTTCCACATCCTAAGTTCTGACTGGTTCTATTGCCATTTGAGTCTGGTGGAGTCTGTGATTGTCTTGAGTACACATTTAGAGTAACTCTGATGATGATCATCCATGTGATCATCATGGTCGGGATAGAATGATACCACTGCTGATTATTGTAATATGTATGTAATTCGTTGGATTATTATTTATACTAACTATGTATCTTAACCAAATTTATCAACGAAGCGAGAGAAGCAACCAGTAAATCCCAAACGGGTAGAGATCGGATCACGGGAATTGCAAACAGCATCAAACAATGGGCATTCTTTTGTTAAGTATCTCCCTTTAGACTGGTTGTTTACATGATAGAATACATAATAATAGACATTGCTACATTTTGCAGTCTCAAAAGAGATTCTTCTCCTTCTTTGTTACGATGATAGTGTGTGGGAAGGATGGTGGTGGTGGCACGAGAAATAGATGTCGTAATTTGCATATGGGGGATTTTAAGGGATTTCCAGTTTTTATCTCCTTTTGTCTTATTGTTGGTAGTTACATTTATTGAAATGATATCATAGGATAAAAGGAACTAAATAGCAGAACTGATAATAAACTGTGATTATGGGAGTGATGCTCATGAAAATAAATATTGAATTTTCGGTCAAATTCTAAACCCAGTAGGTATTTGTGAAGATGAAAGTTGTGTGGGCAGGTTTATATTTGTAAAAATTGTTTTTTTTTACAAAATCATGTCAATATGTATCAAGCTTCTTTTCGTTTGTAAGGTTTTTATAACGATACTGCGGTTTATGTAAGCTTCCAAATCGACGTTGTGTTCATCTGTGGGTGAATCATTTTGTTCATGCTCAAGTGGTTTATGATCATTTTAATGTGTAGTTCGTGAAAATGAATAAATCAAGAAGAAAAAAAGTAGGGAAATTTTTGCCGATACATGTTTTTTGACAAAAATCTGGAATATTTATTTAGAACAATACACGATAACTGCTGTTAGCGGTTTCTAGGTGATTTGTAGTTAGAATTTAAACTAGGTAGCTATAATAATAGCTCTCACCATTATTATTACAATGTTCAAGTTATTAGTTCATCGCTCCCCATCCTGAGGCCTCTTTGCTCTCCTCATTTTCAAGGTGAAAATAAAAGTTCGCGACGACATAAGAGACGGCCAAGCGTAATCTTACTTACGATGGGAGATATGCTCCACATTTCTATTTCTCTTCTCAAAAAGCATTACCGCTTGCCTTTGTGATGAATGATGATTATGATCATAAAGTTACTTTTACATATAGGAGTACGTATGCACTGGCAAAAATTCAAGTTGCTCATGTTTTAAACATGCAAAAGTGTCTAATTATATTTCTCTTGCTTCACCGTCACCACTGTATAGCCACTAGCAAGAAACAGAGACGAATAAAAAAACGACTACATGCTGTTATTATTATTAAAATGCGGAAACATAGAGTACAAAATCTGTATGTCTGACTCCGTCCGTCCACACATTACAAATGCACACCTGACACAGTAACTTTGCAGTTTCCAATCACATTTAAAAAAAGCTACAACTGAAGTTTTTGACTTGAAATTAAAAAGTACTAAAGTACATTTTATTTTGAAATTCCACATTATTGTCAGTTCCTTAAATGAATAGCAAAATTGGTTGTCACAGTCCCGGGAAGGTTTTTTTACAACGCTTTCGCATCTTTCTTACATTGACTTGAGCGGTTGTGTTGTGACATTAGCAGTATTTATATTCATACCAGCACTTTAGAAAGCAGTTTTGATGTATTCTATTCTAGTTGTAACTGACTAGTTAGCTGGTGTGCTGGCAGACACCAAAATGTTGTGTTATATGTTATATATGAAAAAATTGGGGACTCCAGCCAAAGCTACCAAAAAATCGAAAGATTACTTGGATGGCATCCATAGAATTCAGCAGATAATCAAAATCACAATAGTGTCGGTGTCTTACTTGCAGCCTGGATGCTGAAGCGTATAGCGCTGTCTGTTATAGCTACTTTTCCATGAAGACCATGACGATGAACCACACATACCGACCGGTGACAGTGACAGTCACTGTCACATAGCCTTTTCAACTGTTACCGGTGGGCCTGTAGTTGAAATCTGCTTTGTTGTAGGAAAATAATGCAAAAACGAAGGGAACAAAATCACGATAGCAATTTAGTGTCTAATAGAAGTAGCGTAAGCGTATATATCACATCAACAACAAACCGTCAACTCAATGCATGAGTAGTCCATTACTTCCATTCCATGAAACTAAAACTACAAATATCAGCTTCAAGTTAATATATTATTTGTTGTTTTTATCATAAATGACAGCGACTCAGTACAAGAGCGTCCTCATACTGGTCTTCTACTCATATTATGCTTTTTTATTATTCAGCCGTCCAATTTCATAATGTGTCAATCTGGAGTGTCCTCCCAATTAATCCATGTTTCATAATAATAGGAGTGACAGGGATGGCGGTGATGATAGAATGAAAGGGATTAATGTAGAAGGGAATGATATGATGTCTGCATGAAAATACAAGCATGATTGGGTGCTATAAACATATAACATGCCTATAGAACCGTTACCTACGTACATTATTTTCTGAAGAGCATGAACTTTCACATGATGCAAGATATTTGGAATAAATACACGCGCTTAAAATTTCTACATACTTTATGTCCGCCTGCTAAAATGTCTAAAATGTATAAATAAGTAAGAGAAACAATATCATGATTGCTTAATTGTTTGTATAACTAACAATAAGAGATTAAAAAGTCGTATATTTATGTATACCATTGAAAAATTAATGCCTGGATGTTAATAATCTGGCTGAGTGGTTGCATGCCTTGTACACATATTATTTAGGTGCTGTTACTCTTTTTCAAGTTAAGCAATCTTAATAAACCGGTGGTAACTTGATTTAAACTCAAACCGTGCAAAATTATTGCTATCAGAATGAACTATTTTTACCACTGCTTCCACTACATGGCTATTAAAAATTTAATACTTTAAGTAGACTGAGGTATAGAGCAGGAGTAAAGAGGATAAAGCTCTAAAAATAAAATTATTTTTCGCTAGGTTGCTTGCTAGTTGATGTGTGCCGGGGAATTAACTTTGCTAGGAAAGAGAGATTGTTGCAGTTATGTAGCTTTAAAAATTACCATATGATTATTATAATAGGCTCTTATGTCTAGTTATTTTTGCAGACCTCTGCCACTCTTCAGTTCTGCAGATTTAAATCCGCTCATTAACATTACAAGCACAAAAATATCTCATATTACACTGCTTCTGCTGCTATGCTCATATGTTGTCGCAACAAGCCTATCATAGAAAACGATGAATATACTCAAATTATAAATAACCAGCTTTCAAAATTTAACTGTAATTATTCCAACGATTACACTGACAGTTATCAACTGACTCACTTGAAAGGATTTTCCTGTCCTTCCCACAAATTCCACAGGTAGAATTCCACAAATATATGGATTATTACAAAAGTATCTTTATACGCAGATTTAATTAACAACCACCTTAATATACATGAGTAGGTATGCATTGCTAAAGAATCTATTTATTCCATATTGATGTAATGCTTTTAATGCGTTGCGTAAGTAAAGTACAAAGTACAAAATATAGCATAACAGCAACTTTGACTGGAGGTTGCCTGTTTTTTATTTATTTTCCACTTCATTTCTGAGGAAAACGCGGCGCGGTAATTCCAGGTTTCCATTCGCCTCTTAATTATCCACGAGGTAATAAGTGGTGACTAACAAAAATGCAGTAGTAGTGATCTTGAGAGCTAGAAGTTGACGGAAGTGGACCGAGAAATATTAAATGATGCATGAAGCTTTTTTGCTCAACAATGCATGTGACGTACTGATATCCAGCTGCTACACACCAAAATTTGCACAAGCTTTCTCTTCTCCCTTCCTTCTGACAATATTGACTTTTCTCATGTTGTTCTTTTTTGTTTATTATGGGCCGGTACCGTTCCTTCCATTCAGGCTATGGGGAAAATGAGATGAAAGACAATAAACAAGTAGAGAAAGTGGAGGAGGAAGAGGAGCAGAAAAGAGAGATGTGGTTTTTTTCTCTGGTCTTTCATTGCTCTTCTCCACTTACACAAAATATACTTGTCTATTCATTCCACTTGCTGCCGCTTCCTTTCTTCGTGCGTACTTTTCTCTCTTGTTGCGGTCGGTCGCTAGCAGAGTGAAAGTATGTGCAAAGCTTATGGCGAAATAGGAGGGAAAGCGCGACAAACAAGAACGCAGGAAAGAGAATAATAATAACAATAATAATAATAATGTGGAGAATTGGTGAAAATTGTGTAGATACGGATAGAAGGCAATGGAGAGAAAGTAGTGGATATTTTGAATACGAGAGGTACGAGCATAACTACGTGTGTGGGTACATATGTCATCATGCAAGAGTGAAAGTATAAGTGCACTCTGCTACTGCCACACTGCTTGTCTACAACTTATTCTCTTCTTGCCTCTCTGTCCTGCATTGTATCAATTTGTCATAGCAAAAGAAAGTAAGAAGATAGCTCGTGGGGAAAGTAGATTATAAACTAATTAGAATATGCTTTGCTGGTTCTTCTGATGCCACTGTTGCTATCATTTTTGTGCTCTCTGCTCTTCTCTAGCTTGATGTCAGTTTCATCCCTTCCATTTTACACTTTTCACTAAGTTTTGCGTTTAAACTGCAAGTATGTACGTGGTGTTGGTAGACAACAGTAAATAAATAGTATACAGCAGCTGTTACTAAATGTTTTACTCGCAACTGACATACTTTGTGCCAATGCTAGAAATATATTTTAGCTACAGATGGGAACAATTTCCAAATTGAAGGGAGGAAGATATACATACGTCGCCTAAAACGTTTTTGGGGTTCAATAATAATAACTTAATAATAGTATGGCTTTTTTGTGCTGACTCTCACAGAAATGTTGTGTTGGCGTGGGGTGTGGAGAAAACCTAAAAATACACATCTGTATAGGAATTTTGGTGAGGGAGAAAACCAATCTATAGTGGACCATCTACTGTAGACGATAAGCCATGTAATTTATAGGCATGCCATATTGCGTTTTCTCAAAAGAGTTCTAAATATTTATACATCAAAGAATGGATACTCTGAAAAATGATTAGGATAATTACAGGAATATAGGTTAGCGACTCATAAAATTAAAAAGCTAAATGAGGTTCTTTTTCCCTGTCTGTCAATGTGTAGCTCTTGAATCAGAAACCTGATTTCAATTTAATTTGAACTCTTTTAGAATTGTAGTTTCTAACAGGCTCTGAAATTTTTGGCTGAAATTATAGTAAAAAGCCATCAAATACAAGTCTTTGAAGTGGTGTACCACGCCGCCTAACTCTTTCGCTACTTTATTACATGCTTGCTTGTTGTGTTTTTTATTTAATTCAGATTGTTGGGTCTCCTCGTGTTGGTAGGTGACAGATGCTGACCTTTGACTCAAACGGTTTCTGTTTCATGTCATAGCTATAGGACAATTATTACTGTAACTACTTTATTTTAAGTGTATGGTGGGCTCCAGTAATTAATTAATACAGTTTACTTTTACTATGCATAGCGCTTAATTGCTACTGACGTTACATCGACTTTGTCATAAAATTACACTTAAATTAGACTGGATATACAACATACTAAATGTAATGAAGGTTGTTAAAAACGCCAATTGCCCCAAAAATTATTCTTCTCTTCACCGCCTACGCATACAACACACACGTCACTTTTGCAATCAAAAACTTTGTTTTCTCCTGTCAGAGCACCACGTACATCACATACAGTTAGGTAATGTCACAACACTTTGGCCTGGTCACATTTTAACTGCTTTCTGCTACAAAAGGGACACTCATCGTGTACACGGCACATTAAAAGGAACTAGGTAAAGTGATTTTGTAGATGACAATTTGTCACAGATTGATACGATTGTCTTTATCGTTCATAGATACTATTTTCATTAATGGGCGATTTGCATGAGCACAAGCATGCCAAAAGTTGACATATTAACGCATGAATCACAGTGTTTTAAAAAGTCTGTAATATATAGGGGTATTTCTCTTTGGAATAAATTACCAAGAGAATGGATTTTTGAAACTGTTTCATTTGGAATGTTTATCCCGCTTGCAAAAAAATGGATACTTGATAATAGGGAGAAAGAATTTATATATTATTAATTAATTT
This sequence comes from Willowsia buskii, assembly GCA_034700685.1. Lineage (NCBI taxonomy): Eukaryota > Metazoa > Arthropoda > Collembola > Entomobryomorpha > Entomobryidae > Willowsia > Willowsia buskii. The sequence goes on along the minus strand of JAQIXW010000083.1, from coordinate 9,512 downwards.
TAGAGTAATTTATGACTATCGTATGTAGTAAATATAGGATATATTGATATACTGTCACCCGATGTAAAACAGGTTTTTTTCTGACTTGGGATAGACAATAAAGTAAATCAAATCAAGTGTTTGATTTGGTTGGATATTTGGAGAGCACCTCAAGTGGAAAGTTCCATCAGTTCTCTTCTTGAAAGATAATTATCTGATCATACTCTAGCCATTTGATAGAATAAAATGTTATGTTTCACTTCAGTGTCATGGTTATTCACAACTCAACTTTATTGGTTTTAATGTCATTCAACTAGCTTCTTAGTATTGTAAGGAGAAATTTTAAACCAGCTTTGAAAGAAATTGTTTTTGAGCTCTGTTACCACTGCGAACCAAAACTGTTGTTGTTATGATGATTTGGTTTTCAATTACATAAAATGCAGTATAAAGAAATATTATGTATTTATACGTAGTCATTTTTGAAAGTATATGTAACATTTACTTAAACTCCTTCAATAATAGATCATTTATTATGATTTCCTCGGATCTGACTGTTTAGTTGTAAAAAATGATCTCAGTCTTTCCACACAGCCAATTTTTTTTAGCTACTTATACGTATTCTCAAGCGTAATAGGTAGGTACTTTCATGGTTTGTTGGCAATGTCATCATTGAAGAGAATACTTACATATATTTTAATTTGTGATTTGATAACCGATGTAGTTTGTTTTCGTATGTTATGATGATATACCTATCAACCTATCCATAATGTTATCAAACTGCCATGCTGGCTCTTCACTGCTTCACAACGAACACAAAAAATATAGATACGCTTTTGTCGGAAAGAGACGTGATGCCAATAGCATTACTGTTTTTCAATTCCTTGCACAATAAAATCTGCAATTATGTTTGGAGTGGTTGCTCTCAAAAAACATGTATGAAAATTAAAGTAAATAAAACCCTTGACGACAATATAGAATGTTGCAGTTTTTGGACTCTTTCCTTTCAGTTAAATAGGATCATACATCACAATGCTAATTCACTTTCAGTTACTTAACTCATCATCCTTTTTGGGAAACATCACTTTGACTATCCTTTGTTTTAAAATGAAGCATTCGTGAAGTGTAATAACTAGCAAGGATAGTATCGTAGCTGATACAACATTTATGAGAGCAATTACTTTGTACTGCAAGCTACTAGAGGCCACTTATCTTGTTTGAACAGAAGCTGTTATTACCTTCAAAATACAGTCGCAGTTTTTTGCCACTATAGTTATTAAACTAAACAATTCAAAAACCGAATATGAAATGCATAGAAAATTCAGCTTCAACGAATCATAAACATTGTGTTTAACAATGCTGAAATGCTCCTCATTGGACGTGAGTGTATGTATTATGATATTATGAGTACATAATATATGAGAATGTTTGGAAATGGAGAATGGAGACAAAATCGAACAACAAGAATTCAAAGGAAATAAAACTACGACATTTTTGCAAATCCTGTAATTTGTTTTAAAATGTCATGCATAACTATAGTGTAAAGATTTCTGTAAAAGTGAATGCACGATTTCGCATTTGTGTGAACTTTAAGCCTTGAAGCCACTAGACTGTGCCGTAAACTGCATGAAAAAAACAACATCAAAGAACGTCTATGAATACGTTTCTTTCTTTCTTCCTTTATTTCTGTGATCCTACTACCGCAACCTCTAACAACACAATTGTTTCTATTACTTGTTGAAAGTATATAACTTACAAATTCTTCTCAAACGAACGACCTTTATTTTCGTAAAGAAGAGACATCCGGACAAAAATTATTTACAATACACAGGGACTTATCAAGGATTATGATGCAGATTTTGAAAAATCTACCTACACTCAAGAATACAGAGCCTGAACTGCGTATTCAGGGAGACTGTCTGCGTTTATGTATGAATGAATGACAAAATAAGCATGTGAAAAAATTAATGTTATCTTCATCCAGTGGTCACCAAAACCTGAGTAGGATACTATTATTTATTCCAAATTGTTGACGCAGATTTCCTTGTGCTGTGTGCACTACCACTACCATATGACTGATGACGACAACTTGCATACCGTCTTAATGAAATAAAATAATAATAAGTGATAATACCATGTGTTAAGCTTCAAATGATGTTTTGCGCTCTTGTCATGTTTCAGTTTCAAATACATAATTTAGTCAGTCTAAAGTTCACCTTTCCATAATCTCTCTCACAACAGCCATTTGTGCTGGAATCAGAAAGCGAATCACTCCATACTTTCCACACAGCTTATATCATCACTGACAACAGTAGCATGTGTACAGTGTCATACCATATTATCATGATCCGATCAAAATTTAATAAACATCGAAAACTGAGCAAATCGCATTCTTTAGCCATATTATCTATCTGTAAAAACCCCATTATCTTTTATCACTATTATTATCAGCATTACAATCCGTACCACCACCGATACCTCCATTGCTCCATTTTCACTGCACAACAACCGAAGTAGACGAGACAAAGAATTATTGGTAACTCGGTTTGCCATGCTGCCAACGTGCCAACTGACTTAAATATATGGCTGTTTCATTGTTCTCGTATCAATCCAAGCAATTGTGGAAACTGAAATACATGAATGTGTGGTTGATGCTTTAAATTGGGAATATCGCACATTCAGATAGCAGACGCACAGAGATATTATAGTACATTAATTATGTATATAAAACATTCCATGCATTAAAAAACCAACAATAGGCCATTCAAGCCCAAATCTTTCGGTTTTTGTGCAAAGTTATAATTTATCATCTGGTGTTGTGTGTATGGCGATGATTGGTAGTTATGAATGGAGCTGCATGTAAATCATTATTCCATAACATTTAACCAGTGAAAATATGAAGGCCGCGACTGCCGGCAACACCATTACCATTTTATCATGAAGGATCATTTTGACAAATAATCTGGTATTTTGCTGTGTTAAAGTTTAAGCAACTTCAATAATAGTGGTAGAGCACACAGACGCACATTTGAGTTTCAACAGGTTGTCATATAAATTGATTAAATGCAATATGAAATGATGACTTTTATATATATGCATTCCATTAAATATCAGCATCACCACATATTTCACTGTGTAGCTAACACGGATAAGGTTGGAATCAGGTAGACAATACTTAACTACCTACATACATATAAATATATACATATTGCAAGCAACACACTTGAACACATAGATTCGCAGATATGAGCATTTTTGGAGAAGATGACTTTTAAATGGAACTTTAGTGTAACCCTTTCAGTATTTTCATGACTTCTTAGCTTTTTTGTGTGCAAGTGTTTTGAACATACTTCACCTGATTGTATCCACACGATATTGTCCACATTACACAATATTTTTAAAGAAAAACCACAAGATATTTGTTAAAGAAAAAATATAGTATCATATAGAGAGAATTTTCTTTTAGCAATTTTCTAAGCATTTTCTTGTCTCATTTTTTCCAGGTAAACGAAATTTTCAAGTAGTGCAAAAGCGTGTGGTAGCTGTTAGCTTCACGTCCAATTTTCACCAGCAACTTTGACTCTCCCCATCATCCTCTCTTTCTCTCTTTTGGAGTATTTTTTTCCATCGTATCTCTCTACCCTCGTGTCTACCACTGTAAATGTCGGAGTAAATTCAATTGAAAAATTACAAGTGACAGAGAGAAGAGGATATACTGTTGTGCGAGAGAGGGCAACAAAGAGAACGAGTACAGAACATACACAACACAACTATCAAATAACCGACTGGACTAAATACGTAGCAAACAAGTAGCACGCAAGCTGCAATTCTTCTTTTTGGAGTAAGAGAAGTGAAAAGTGTGGAAGAAAAAAAAGTGGAAGTGTAATGATAAAGAAGATATTGGAAAATAGAAAGCTTTTTGAAAGACAGTGAAAAAAAAGTCAAAGAATTGAAAGAAAATATTGTGAAAGTGAAAAACAAAACGTAAGCAATTTTACCCCACTTGTGACTTGAAGAAAAGAAAGAAGAAGAAAATCTACACGCATTACTACAAACATTAGCAACAACAAGATTTGGCATCTTTACAATTTTCAACAATCAGTGAAGATTTGAAGAAAGCTGGAAAGTGAAGGTGAAGTCTTGTCGTACTTGAGTGTTTTTTGCTGGCGTCGCGTCCTAAAAATTTATTTTCTTTCCTTCAGAGTGACAGTGTGCATCCTGGTGGTTTACAAAGGACGACTCTAAATACATTGTTACAGAGAAGATAATAGTGCAAACTGTTTTGGTGACATAAGTGTACTTTGTGCGAGATATCTGAGATAAAGATTTTTTTCGAGAGCATTTCCTAGTTTTTTTTTGTGTGTGTTGGTAACTTTTCATGGATAATTGCAACAGGAGTGGGAGTAGAACTTTCGTGCAAAGCGAATAGTTTTCAGTGTATGGATTTTGTTTAAAAGGTATGCGCTGTTTCTGTTTCGCGTGCACAATGCCTCTGCAATCAATTTTTAAGAGAAAGAGCAAAAAGACGAAAGGTAAGTATACAAAAATATAACAATTCTAATAATGTTTGGCTTTTGAATTTGAAATTTAGTAGGTTTGGAGTTTTTTAATGTGTTTTTATAAATATTTCGCAGAAACCTCTATTACGTCTACCGGCTTCAGACCAATTGATGAGTCACAAGGTCCTGGTGTTAAGTATCCTCCCACAACAGATGAAGGTCCCATCCCCCCTCCCCGCGGTAAAGACTCTAGCAAGGGGTCTGACGGGGGAAGTAGTTTGAGCAGTGCCAAGAGTCCAAGTCAGCAAAGAGGTGATGTTTCTCCAGGCGGGTTTCAAGGTCCTAGTCAGAATATCAATGATAGTGGTAGTGATAATCATCCAAGATCAGGTGTATTGGAGCCTGTATCCGAAAATCAAGCTCCAGGTTCGCGGAAAAACTCCAGTAAGTATTTTGATCTCTTTTGATCTCCCATTTTTTATTACTTCTTCTTTGCTTTAACTCATTGCTAATCTCATATGCCCTTCTATTATGCTTTGCTCTATTGCAATTTCTTACTCTTTTAAGGTGCTTAAATTGGCATGTCTCTTAGTTTTTTGTTTAGTCATTTCATTTCTTACTTCATTGTGACATCAAATGCTCTAAAGCATATTAAATAAGTGGAGTTATTATTCTATTCATTGCTTGAAATCCAAATTTTCTGTAAATAGCGGTTTGCAAAAAATCAAAGCATTCATTTCTTCTGCCTGCCAGAAATACTCAGAACGTTCATTTTTATGTGGAGATCGATTTGCAAATGTAATCTCTTGGCTGAAGTTTTTAATGTATCGCCATTATCGTCATTCCCGGTTATCTTGGATCTTATCGTGGGACACATACGTACACGTATGTTTTAAATGTTATTTCATGCTGCAAAGTGTGCATGCGATGATAAGCTAGTATCTATTCCAAACGTCCATACTATGTATCTTGTCTATATTTAGCATACAATGCATTGTTACCCCCAATGTAATTGCCAGTGTTGATGTTGCTGTTATTGTGCATGTTATATGATGGATGGGTGGCTAAATTTTGTCAGTGGATCAGTGAGCTCATTTGCCTCATGTCATCATCGTCATTAAAAATTACAAGTGATGTCTGGAAAGTTCGTTTAAATTTTGTTTTATTCTGCAATGGTTTGAATGGCTTGTTCACGGTTCATCGGTTACCACTATCTCAAATATCGGTAGTTATAGTGGAGACTTGTACATGGACCATTGCATATTATCATTACTTAATTACAATTTAATGACAACAAAATAGTTATTGTTTCCATATCTTTGTCGGCACTACGTTTCTGATGATATTTGTGTTATTATTGCGTATGACTATGTTACAATGTCTTATAATCTATTTGCATGGTATGATGTTTGTATCTACTCTCTCTCCTCTTGTCGTGTATCTGGAATGCTTCTGTTCAATGTCACCACGATCCTTAAAAATGTAAAATAGCAGAAAATGTATAAACAACAAGATTACTCTCTCGCTCTCCAGCCCTTGCTGATTATCTTCATCCTACTATTATTGTTTTTAGTTTTTTATGTATTTTACAATCTTTACGGCCTGGCTGTCAGGTCAGACAGCAAATAAATCTGTGCGTTTAATTTTCGTTTGTTCGTTTGAAATGGAGATCTGTTTCCATTTCAGTTGCCTTTTAGGTGATGTTGTTACACTGTGGTGCGGAAAATTTTAATTTGAAAATCGCATTTTTGATACTTACTCGTTGTTCATGCTTCTATTATTACGTTCAACGGTTCGAGTATCATATCGTTGTATCGGGTATAGCATCCTGCCTGGCATTTCATCTTTGTTGCGTTTGGCTGTTGATGTTTTAAAAAGTGGACGTTATTTTGACGAATTTTTCGCTTCAAAATTAAGACATACTTTGTTTCTAAACTGGCGTTCGTGTTCTTTCTGAGTCATATTTTTTGTGTGCCGATATCATTTCTCGCCTTGTTCTGTTTCATCATCTCCATCTTCCTGGCACGCTGGTGATGATGAGTGCTTACGAAACTAGTGGCGTTCGCATTGTTGATCATGGGGGTGAAGATGAGAGCTCTTCTGGACCAGTGTCATTGGAATCTTGGTCGTATTTATATTCTCCTCCTATAGATAACCAAAGGATACTTAGCGTTGGAAGTGGTACCTCTATATCCGGAGACTCGATGAAAAAGTACAGGAATCCACAGTCGAAGAAAGCCCCGGATTACTGTAAGTGTAGAAAAACGAACAAGAAATATTTGCTCTCATAATATGCATTTCAGCTTGTCTTTATCCTCACAATGCTTCTTCATCGTTGTTGGTAAAAATTTGTTTAAACTGGAGAAACTCATTTCTTAATAATTTTGTGAGAAACTTTGTTAAATTTCGTAATGTTTGCAAATTAGTTCACTCTATGATTAAAAGTTGTTTGCTGTCAATCAAACAGTATCATGGTCATTACCACCTGCCACCTACGTGTGATACTGTTATCGAATTTTTATCGCATCACTGGAGAGAACATGATATATAAACCGTGATAAGAAAAGTTTTTTTCGTGTTTATATTACTCCAACATACTAAAAACTATGAAAGTTCCTCAAATTTGTATCATGGGATTTTTTTGAGATTTAACGTAGAAAATTGGAGAACTGTGATTTATTCTAATTACTTTGGTATGCATCCATGTTGCAAATGTATTACAAACGCATCTGCAAAATCCAATTTAAGCTTTGTTCCTCATTGTATTGCTCTTTCCAGTTGTACCATCACACAGATTCAGTGTAAAGCGCCAACAAGTGTCGCTTTTGTGCACACATATCACATAGGAAGATAATAAAAAACCATTGCGCTCCTCGCCGTCTTTTTTATTCATTAGCCTTCAGCAATTTCTTTCGTACTTTTAGTCAGTAGAGACTCAACTTGGTGGCACTAGTTGGATCTCCACTCGCTTCGTGTTCTCATCTTCTATAGATGCCACAAACATGTTGCTAGTACCGAGTTCCATACAGTCTTCAAGTCTACGAGCATTTCAATCCTTTCATTTTGCATCACCAATGTCATCATCAACGCCGTTTCCAACCAGTGGATAGCTTTTAGTTTATGCTGTGAGTCACAAGAGAGCTGTCGGAGTTGTTCCAGCGTTTGAGAGCTGGAGCTATGTATACCTAAGCATAGTTGGGAGGTTTGAAGAGCAAAATAAAACATGGCATCATTATTCCAAGCCTTTCGAAAGAAGAAACGTCTACTGTTGCCAGTGTAGTAATAAGTAATGTATCCGAATTGAGAGGATATTGTGCATTCAAATTTATGATTGGATTATTCTTACCCACACACGGAATCTCCGTTCCAGCAATTTTAACGAATCTTATAAAAGCTGAGAAGATTTTCTAATGACCAAAAGCAACATCAACACAAGCTAGTAGCAAAAATAAAATGTATGTGCTATAACGTGACCTTAGCTAAGATCATCCACCTGAAAAAAATAATGTAATGTAAGTGTAACCTTACATTTAAAAAAAATAACATCCCATTGCTTGCAGAAAACCACACCGACCAACCGAACCAAGAAGAATACTTCTTTTAATGGTGTTGCGTAGGCATCCACATCTCTTTCATGAAATTCCAGACTTGAAAGCACCTAAAACAAAAAAACTATCCATGTAAAAAATAAATGCTATGCATAATTCCCACGAGCCTCTCTATCATCCACTCTCCCAAAGTATTCCCAATGTCAGTTCTCCTGTCCATTGCTGCTCTCTTACCACTCCACTGTGAAAAAGTTTCCTTTTGCTTTGTTTCGTATATTTTTGTGAGTGATTGCTACACTCCTTCTCTATCTGTGCGAAACACGAAGCGACATGAGCAACCACTGTTGTCTGTGTAGCGTGAGAGGGAGAGGAAAATTAAGTGAGATATATTTCCTTGGAGTTACTTTTTTTCTGCAAGATTGCAAGTTATGTAGCAGGAATAGCGAGAGTAAGACAATCTTAAATGATGACATTGATGATGGCATTGTGAATTAATGACGACTTTCTTGAACATGACGACAGTGGTGTGGAGAAATTGTTGGGGAGCAAGTCGACTATTGTTTGCGAGAAGAAAAGAGGGCATTGTTGGCACAGAAATGATACAGTTATGAAGATATGATTATAATTATTAGTCACTTTACGGGGACTAACATCTAAATATTATGGTTGGTTGGATTGGATGGGCAAGCAGTAAGTTCAGCTTGCTTTCATTTAGCATAGATAGTTATCGCATGCTATTGAGAACAATTTTGATACTTCAGTTTTTTAAGAGGAGATCAACATCTTGATTATTATGCAGGAGTTGTGGGCACAGTGCTGATTACAAGCATCACAATGATTCATATCATCATCATGATACAAAATCATCGACTCTTTCATCTTTGGTTTGAGGTGTTGCAAGTTTGGTGAAGATGAACTATTATTTCAGGTCAGGTGAACAAACCAGGTTTTGCAATTTGAGGTTTTAGTGTGAGGTATGAGAAGGATATGAAGAGGTGATAATGGATTTGGTGGTGCAAAAAGCAGCTTGGTAGGTATTATTTGCAAAAAAAAAGAGATCATGACAAAGTGCATTCGAGGGCTACATGTCTCTCTCTGCGTGTTTCGCATTGTTTAGCTGTATGTTGACTATCGGGAAACTGGTCTGGATTTTAGATTATTGTAGAGCTGAAGTAATAACTGTTGTCTTATTTGCGGTGTTTGCTGGGGCTAATCAGGCGGACAATCCATGCAACTCAACAGCATTAGTGTATCGCAATCATCGTTTGCTTTCTTTTTGTGACGAGCGGTAGTAAACAGTACTGATTGTAGTAGGTACATAAACATTTTGTGTACTTCAATTCAACATATTATAATATGGAGTAGATGACCGATTGGCGTATTGCATTGCATTGGTCCTTGCTCTCTTACTTTATTAACTTGCGACTTAGCAAGTTACTCAGAATGTCCGTGGCGTCTGTCCGTCCGTCCGTCTGTCTGTCCGTCTGTC
>JAQIXW010000082.1:0-56695 GCA_034700685.1 Willowsia buskii | reverse complement strand
CCTGTCATTTTCAATAATAAAAGTTTCACACATGTGCACGCTTCTATTTTGGTTTGTAACCGTGACAAATTGTCAAATTTTGTGTAGAATGAATTGCCTTGGAAATGCCGAAAGGGTATAATATACAGCCGCGTCAACACTTACCTATGCAGATAGTGCTGAAAGCATCTCGCTCTTTGTCTTGGAAACAACTTTTAATGCGTATGTTCGACTAGAAGACACAGATGAGTAGGTAATTGAAATAAAATAAAATTGGACTCATTTGCATATTTTAAAAAACCACACCATTGTTACCAACGATATGTAAATAGCTTTAAAAATTTCATATGTATTTTGACAATTCCTCCACACATTGAAACTTCTCTCATCTCATGGAAGTTTTTGTTGGCAGCGTTTAAGATCCATAGCAACCCATTTTATAAACTTGTACTTATCATCTTGCTCTTCTGCAACAATCTTTTATTATCTTAAACCGTGGAGGAATCAGCAGCAGAACATAATCCATCTGAGCAGTGTCGTGTCCTAAAAAATCATCAAAGCAGCAAGGTAGACAAAAGATGAAAGAGATTTTCATGTACATAAAGCATAACAACGCATATAAGGACACACTATATCGCAAGAGTTAACCGTTTGTCTTGTATGTACACGCAATAATGTGCACTGACTTACTATCCATAGATCTTTGTACTCTCTCAAGAAACGCAAAACACGCGATGAAACATTATTATTTTCAGCTTTGCGTTTTTTTTGCCTGTGAGTAAGAAACAATGAAATCGAAATGCACATCGAAGTCATCACAATTCTGAGAAACATCATCAAGAAAAACATTAAAAAAGATGAAAGATCGAGATTGCCTCGTACCATATCAAAATGAAGAAAAAAAATGTCGAAAATTTACGCAAAAATCGAAATTGTCACGTAGATAGCACCTCTCAGTTTTCACGTCAAGAGTACCGTTCCTTTTTACTATTAAATCCAGCACATCGTTCCACAAACATGTCAAATCTGACAACCTTCACAATCGTCTTTTTCTTCCTCAGCGATTATGTAACAACAAAACCAATATCAATTCAATATACCTAGACACACTTTTATTGATATGGTTGGGGATGAGGAAAAAACAAAAAGGATTTTCATCGCAATCACATCACGATGTCTCTGCGATACATCATAACTTGACTTCCTTATTGAATCAGATCTCATCATAAGATTTTTAGATAACAGAGATTTCAAGTAAACGTTCGCAATTTTTTTTGCAATTTTGCTTTATCTGAAGGGACTAAGCAGACGATTTATCTTAAAAGCAGCCTTCTGCTGAGAACTAAGAAGATCGTGAGCTGATATATAGATAAGTATAGGGATATATAGTCGAGGTTGGTAGTGCAATGCAATACCAACATGATCATAATTATAATTAGTTGAATTAGATGGTTGGTTGTGGTAGTTGCAGTGCAATGTGAGGTGTGGCCTAGTGGCAATTTAGCAATAATGATAATTCCAAACTATGTATAAGTAGGTACATGTCTTGAAGGCATCTCCTACTACAACATAGTATTGGGTGAGGCTCGCAAATCTGTCATCAATCAGAGCAAAGAAATGGAAAATGACTTGATAAGGGCTTCTTGGGCAAAATACATGTAACCATACAAAGAGCCATGTGTGCATCATCAAGGTAGGGTGCTATATAATATGATGTTACGTCGTCGCCCGTGATGATGATTATGACAATGGTGTGGTGTGTGTCATTATGTTAAAAAGTGTCACTTTCAGAGTTTCAGGTCTTTGTCAAAACAGGAGAAGAAGGAGGGGGACTACTACTGGGAGGATGACGACCATCTTGTTGGAAAGAACATATCGTTGATCGTAGCATAATGATAGGTATTTAACGACCACGATCATTTGGCAATCTGAGGATGACTACAACAGTGTACTTGTTTGTTGAGCAGTTTACAGGGGATTATTGCTTCAAACTTGAAAAAAATGCTCTACTACTTATCAATTGTATATTATAATATGCGTGTGAGTATATACTATCAAAATTAAGTACATTAACATTTTTATTACTCCATTTGTTATTATTGCATTGCTTAAATTTTTTAGGTGAACATCAGCAACAAGCCAAAAGCCACCACCACCCAGGCAACTGATCAGACACGTTGATGAATAATGTGTAAACAGCGAGGCGAGTATAAACTACTTAGAATGTCAATTAACTAGATTGTTTATACACTTAATATGGAGTTTCAGGATGTTTCTTCATCCAGCCAATGTTTTTTGTGTCTGGCAACTTGTAGCAGCTCGTTGGTCATTTGATGCATTTTGATGGTGACATAGTGACTGAAATTGCACTTTTGTCAGTTTAATTTATTACCCTTTTTTTTCCTTGGCAAAAGTCCATCATGGAAAAAATTGTATGAATGATCTCTTAGGATTTCTGCAGGTATATTTTTTTCTAATATTCCGTAATATCAGGGGGCAGAGGATTGGGTTATGAGTTACGTGCTTACACACAGAGATCAAAAGAGATATACATGTCTAATGCTTGGTGGACAAGAGTTACAACGGTATGAAAGAAATCGCTTAAGTGAAACTATAGGAAGAGTTGAGTTCGATCAACCAAGGAATAATTTCTTATCGTTGAGTAGTCTTGGATACTATTGCTAGCATTTAGAACGTAAAACAAAATGTGTTCCTTGTAATGGAGTGAATCAGCAAAAAAATCTGTACACAAGTCTATTTCAACAAGGTATAGAAAAAAACTGAAACAAAAAAATCAATAATTAATAACCCATTTTCATATTTTGATCTGAATTCTAAACATTGATACGCTTACACTTTCCTAATAGCATTATTATGCATAATATTATGCACTTGTCTTATGATTTATTATCTTAAACAAAGCCATAAAGGCTTATCTAACTCATATGCATGGTGGATATTGGTAAATGGGCATTTACAATGAAATGAAAATTATTAGCACTTTGTTTACCTTTACTGATTTTAAAATGCGAAAAAAACAAGGGTTGTTGTTACATGTGTTGATGTTCACATTCAACTTGCCTGCATAAATTACTACTGACATGTGCATTTCTTGCTATAAAATCATTTGCCGTTGCCATGGTAATGATAGCGTTGATATATGTGGCATTCATTAAAGTCGTCCATGCATTCAGTATTCATAGCTTATAGGGGCACATGGCAAAAATGCGTAAAAATAAATTAGTACGAGCGTAGTGAGAACTAAAAATACAAAATGAGGAGATGCACAGCATGACCATTTGAATTTGTCTGTGTTTTTTTTTCTGATAAAAAATCTGTTTTTGGAATTTCCGGTTTCCACGCACATTGACTGAGCTTGTGACGATGCACAAGTTTTATTGTTTTAAAAATAAATGTAGCTACTGTTATTTGTTATTTGGTTGGTTGGTGGGCCTATTGTACGTAACTACTTCCTTTCTTACGTCACTCTCATTAGTTTTATTGTTTTATGGTTTCTGTGTCGCTTTAACTTTTTGCTTGCAGTCAGTCATGCAATGTTGGTAACTTATGTTTTTCCTTTGGTAGCCGAGTCACAAATTTGAGATTTTTTTCTATGTAATTCTCCATTATAGGATGTGTGGGAGAACTCACTAAAAATCGATTTAAAGGTTAATTAATTTTGACGCATTTTTTCTATGTAAGCATCCATCTCTTTCCATTGTTGAGACAACACATCACTACGCAGACAGTAGACATTCACTCCGCTTCTACCCTTTTGTTTGTAGAGAGGGCACACACGTAATCAATTTCATTCGCAAAATATTATTGTTCTTTGTAAAAAAAACGTGTAGCCTTCCACTTGCCATTCTACTGGGGTGAACTTTGTGAGAGCTTCTGTGTACTTTACACTTATGCATTTAGAGTATACTGTGTGGTAAGTTGCTATATTGGTAAAAGTAATGATGATGGCGTTGATGACGAGGAAGGCTCTTTTTTGTATTTTTTGGCTAAAATTGGTATTAAAAAGGAAGGACGCCACTTTAGCCAATTGCTCGGTTGAATGCCCAATGGCACCACAACTGCATATTATAATATATGCTCGTTTTTAATGGACCTTATTGCAAATTACTTTTATATCATTGCACTGCGTGGAATTACACACTCATCCGTGGTAGTAATAACCCCTTTCATTGTACAAATTTTAAAGAGTAGATTAAGTGCTATCATATGCTATGATAATATATGTGATTTACTTCCGGTCGGAAGGAGAAAAAAAATTAATTTTAATACCAAAAAGCTCTATTTACACTGCTCTTTACTACTGCTGGCACATATGCGCGTACCTATGTCTATGTTTGCTCTATTTCCTTTTGTTGTTAAGGTAGGTTCATTTTGGATTTTAGTTCAAAAACGTAATTTGAATATCCAACATATAATTACCTACATATTTTTCTGCCAAAGCTAATTCGACCGTCCAGCAGAATTTAGATTAAACTAATAGATATCATCTTACTTTAAGCTTAGTTTAAATAGGATTCCCTTTCATTTCTCCTTCCTCAAATCAGATACCACCTAGTAATAGGTAGGTGTTTTGCAAATTAAGGCAAATTTAAGCATTTCAAGAATTATTTGTTTTGGCATCACATGGCTAACTCCTTGTATGATTTCCTTTTATTGCCATGTTTTTGGTTATCTTAAAATCTAATTCCTCAGTCGCCCATCGATACACAAATGATATCCTCTTCCAGATTATATTATTCGTAGCAGCAAATCTGATACAATGTTAACAAGAAACGGAAGTAGAAATATTTTGAAGTTTGTATTAATGCTTTAAACTATGTGCATTAGCAATTTAATATTACGGTTTATTATGTTGCCATGGTTGACTTTCAGTTCCCAATAAAGTAAAGTCTCATGAAGTTTTTAGCTTTTCCATTGGCTCAGGCTCGCAAGAGCAATCACACTCGTGTCATCGGCAATTAGCAAGGCTATGCAAATAGTCGATGCTGAAATTGCATTTTATTTTCAAGGCTTCATTTGTCATTTTGTCAATTTCGCTTCTCACATCAACGAGCATCATCATCGTGATTGTACCCAATGCATTACACACACTTTTCTCGCTTTTCTTATAGCTTTTTTAAGGATTTATGATTGCAAGTAAAAGGCTCTCCACAATGATCAAAAAAATGTTAATATGCGTACAACTATTCTTGTTGAACAAAACTGTGTTCAAATAATTCACTCACAAGTCACAATTCAGTTCTTTCTACTCTTTTTTTACCTTGCTCCCTTTCATTTCTTTTTTACAAAGAAGGAATTTGACAAATTGAACACTAAAAAAGTGATTTATTCGTAAAAGGTGACGTAACAATAATGAGCTGTGTGGCATTTAGCGGGGATATTTGTGATATAACAAAAAATAAATAAGTATCCATCTATTGAAACAACACCCTTGTCCCTTTGCACATTCACCTGTTTAATAATACATAATAGCATTCCTTCGAAATCACATTTAACATATGAGCTGTTAACAAAAGTTGCAAGCATATTATTGTTTTTTAATCTATTTCTCCCTCGAAGAAAATGTTTTCAAATCTCTGAATTATATTTTAAAGAATCCATCAGTTCACACGCTTGCAGGTCTAAAAGATTTTCATCAAATAAGCTAATTAACGCCTCAATAGCCTCGGAAGAGGTTAATGGGGATCATATTACAACAGTCGCCGCCATCATTGCCAGGCATGCCACCAGCATCGAATTTCATTTGGAAATGATTTTTTATATAAAAACCAACCGTCGACAGCGATCTTGCGTTGCAAATCATCTAGCATTTTTTTCTGCTGAGATTTGCGGCACATTGAAATAAAGAACATTTAAAACAAGAGACTCATGTCATGAGATGATCACGTCGTCCACGCAGCAACAATAACATTTCAACAATGATCCCATTCCATCCATTCTCCTTTTTGTGCAGCATTTAAAATCCATTTCGTCGCCGCCGCCCGCCCGTTCAAATCTGTGTTGTTTAGGTTGTCTGTCGCATTGTCTTGGTTACATCATATCCCTTTCTCATAATCATAATCTGTTTAAAAAGTCTCGCGAGATTCATTTGCAAAAGTTCAAGGCTAAATATTCAAGAGGACATAAACCCTTTTTTCTCCTCTCTTTCTTTTCTATGCTCAGCTCCGCTGCTGTAAAAATGCTAATCAGAAATGAAAACATGGCAGCAGGAGAAAAAGTTTTGTGAAAAAAGAAGTTATGCGTACAGAGAGAGATGTGAAGGCATGGATGAAAATGACGGACGGATACAGCAAAACGCATTGTGTTTGCATCTCTTTTGTAGCGTAAAAGAAAAATGGACATCATTAATTCATTGTGCTACTAATCTTTTACGAGAGATGTAATGTGCAATGTCATAATGCCTATATGGGATGTGATGTGGTGGTGCTGTGTGCGTGTGAGTGTTTACGTTGCGGTGCGTAATGTACATAGTGGAATGTGATAAATCGTAATGAGGAGCATTAGCATTCTATATCTTCTTGTCGTCCATTTTTGTGCAGAATTCTCTTTTGTTCGGCGAAAAAAAACATGCTTATAGTTTTTTCAATTAAAAAAAGCAGTAACGTGCTCTTCCACGTTTTTTCACACTTTCCTCCCTTTTCTCCATGAGTAAGATTGTTAATGATGGAAAATTATCGCAAGAGTAACGTTGAACCCGCGTAGAGTACACCGGCAGGTTGTCCAACATCAGGAGTGTTTTAGTTTGTTGCATCTTCTGTGCATCGTGGGTCAATGTTCTCGTTGGCATTCATATTCATTAAACCACACAGAGCATTAACAGCAAAAGAACATGATAACGATGGATGATACATCAACTGTCATCATTTGTTTAGCATCTTTGCCATCATCGTGCATCACTGCTCCATCATGGACAAAAATCTTTGCACACGCAAAATATAATGCGTAGAATATGCCATCAACCGCTGGTAAACAAACTCTCGCTAGTTGTATTTTTCTAGAGGTTAGCAACACTGAAAATGAAAAAGATGGAAAGGTATTGAAAAGCGACGGAATGAAATGAAACTCAAACTTTTTCCGGCTTCGCAGAGGGCGGGTATTTTCCGTAAACAATAGGTACTAGAATTTTCCATGGTACATGGCAGGTTTTCAATAAGCCAATGTGCTTTATGTCATTGTCAGACAGCAAAACAAAAAAAATGTTCGAAGAATCAGTCTAATGAATTTTCCTCAACAACAGGTTGTTATATTAGCGTTAATAATTTCCCTTTTATGGCGCATTCTTCATTAGCATCGAACATGAAAAGATTTTTGTTTGAGTAAACAAAAACTTTTAGTTGTCAATTTGCACTTTTGGAACCTTTCCTGTGCAATTAATTGTGCACTGTTCTTTGAAACTTTGTAATAATCAACATCCATAAGAAAATCACAATGCAATATTTATTTACGCTTTCTTGGCTATATCAAAAGATCTTTGAAATTAAAAAATGCATATGAATATACAAATATGCATTTGTAACAATGTGTAATGTTTTATTGCAGTTGTGGAAGCAATTTTGACGACCAATTTACGTCAAAAATGTCAAGTGTAAACAATAAAATGAATACATAATCTTACCCACGAGCAGTATTTTGCATTACCTTTGGTATTTTTGGAGCAATTGAAAAAAAACTTCCATTCCTTATCTCTGTTGTTTACTCACTATATCATAGTTACTTATTATATAACAAACTTGTCCATTCATTGCTACAATTGTGTTATGTAACAGCCATATAATAAGCAGACAAAACTAGTCCTCAAAAGTCACAACGCGTAAAGATTATTGTGGTGTTACTCATTCTATGCTACTACCTGTTTAAATGCTTGTAGTCACATATTACTTCATGTATATTATTACATTAACCATACCTTCCATCCATCTTGTCTTGCCTACTTTTCTGCCAAAAAACTTGTTATTTTCTGTGTTTGTGATAGATAACACATTTTTTACATTGCTGCTCGCTTGCAACCTGCAGTACTATATGCGCAATCCCTTTTTCTTTCTTTCTTTAAGAGAGAGAGAGAGAGGAGAAAAAAAGACTTCCTTCCTTCCTGTAAAAATTAAAACATAGGCCAGGCCAGAGCAACAAAACTCTGTGCAGTTATTTATTTTTCGTGTGTACTCAATACGCGAGCATGCATGGCTAATGGGTTGGTGTTGAGGCATTTAATCTACAACAATCACAGTAATAAAAAAAATGTGTATGATATTCTACTAGGCTTC
The DNA here is from genome assembly GCA_034700685.1 of Willowsia buskii. Lineage (NCBI taxonomy): Eukaryota > Metazoa > Arthropoda > Collembola > Entomobryomorpha > Entomobryidae > Willowsia > Willowsia buskii. The sequence continues at coordinate 48,434 of JAQIXW010000082.1, read as the reverse complement.
GCGGCGGACAAAATGCTACAAAGTGCAATCGCAAAGGGATTTTGAGGAACACCAATTTTTAAGAAATGTAGGGATGTAGTTTTTTGTGAATTAAGCGTGTCGTGGTATGTCTCTATGTGTGTGGTAGGTAAATAATTGTAGATGGGGAGAGTGGTGCCACACAAAAGTATATCACAGATATATTATATGGGAAATGGGCATCAAGACAAGATAGGATAGTTGTTGCTACTGCACTTTATTTTGTGCATTTGACTTTTTATAGAACTTGTAATTCTGTTAATAGTACAATTTTATTATTACTATCATTTGTGCATGCATGTTTTTTCATAAATGTAAAAACTAGGCTCGGCATAATTTTTGGTCAAAGGTAGGTACCAGCATGTATATGCGTGTAGCATTTCCATACTCTTCCTTCACACTGAGCATTGTACTTCCGGAAAATTAATTGGGTAATGAATGGGAACACATTTCAGCTTTGATGGTAGAGCCTGCAAGGAAGACAGACTGAGGATTCTGTCGTAAAGTCACGAGCACTTGTGACACAAGTGAGCTTTTAACCAAGCCTTGTGATTTAAACTTGTGTAGCCAACTCAAACAAGTGATTATATTTTTTCAGCTACTGTTGTTGATGTAACGATGTAAGCATGTTTTCTATCGTCTTTCGAAAGATATTTCCTTACAGTTGTTGGCCTGTTGTACAACATTTCGCTTTGTAAATACAAACTATTATTTTTAATTGCATTATTACAAGGAATAAAATATTAAAACACATAAAGACTTTATGTGCTCTATACTCTATTTAAAAATTATAAATGACGACATCACGACATCGCGAATGGCATTGGTTTTCCCCAAAGGAATGTAGTATGATGCAATTTGCCAACAATGTTTTAGAATTTATACAGTTTGAGAAATACAATTCAATCAATTCTCAAAAAAAAAAAAATATTGCAAAGCTGGATTTTCTCCAAAAACCGACTATCAATACAATTGTGTTTGCTTTCTTCCAAACTTGTAATTGTAATAATGATGTCGTTAGTTGCCACCATAAGACAATACAGTCCATTAACATTTTTGCATGCAGATACCAAAAATGGCATATCGGTTTGTTTGCATTGTCGTCATTATACCTTGACTGCAACTTTAAAAACAACTTTGTTGATGACGGCTTTTGATAGCGAGATAAAACAAACCATCCCATTGTGGTGGTGCACATAATGAACAATATTAACATTCGCAGATTCTGGTATATGGTCAAGGAAAAGGCCATGTGGTATTGCTATGGCAATGACAGAGTAGTTGCAGTGATGATGAATAATTACACTGATGCTAGACAACGTGCTAAACTTAAACTTAACATTAGCAACATTGAATAACCATTATTTCATTTCTACTTCAAATAAAACACAAAAGGCAAAATACATGACAGAGCCTTTCAGCTAATTAAACCAACAAGGAACAGTTATGCAGTTAATGGTATGAAGGTAGACAAACAGACAGCGACGAAGAAAAAAACCGACTGACAAGTTAGTTAACTTGATACCTAAAACCTGTCTATTTATGGAAATGATCATTATGTTAATATATCTTTACTGAGTATTACTTAAAAATTAAATAAATTGTCGCTAACTAAGACTTACCGCAAGACATATTATCTGCGTAAACAATTATTACATCTACGATGATGATAAGGTAGTTAATGCGCATTCATAAGCTAGATATTAACAACATTACACGACTATTAGTTTTCATCATACAAAGCTTATCTGGTATTACAAAAGGAATGGTTTAATTATATTGTTATTATCTTTGGTAAGCTACTAAGGTAGCCGCACTTCCATCAGTAACCTTAACACTAAAAATGTACAAAGGAACCTCTGTGGCTAACGGACTTGGCAGTTATTTTGACAAGAAAAGATTTTCTTGGTAGCCATGGCATACTCTTTCCAATCCACTGGTGATGATCACGATCACGATGGTGAACATGAGTGATGATGAACAACATTGATCATTTGTCATTGCATTTTTTACGGAATTTGATTATTACTGGCTTTCGGCTGGGCTTTTGGGAAACTTTTAGTGTAACTAAAATGGGTGGAAAATGTAATTTAGTGTCGAATAAAAATATGTACTTCTTAATAAAAAAATATGGATTAATATTAATATGAGCAATTCTAGTTTACCTCGCTGACTTTTCATTGCTCATCCTCACGCGTCAAAAACACATGAAAGCTTATATGCGTGATTTGCAGTCAGCGGAAATGATGAAACGCATTTTAGCTACCTACGTGGTGCCATTACTCATAATGTGAATCAAATAAGCATCACAAAGAAGTGCCGCACGCTGATTGTTAAATCAAATTCATACTTTTGTAGTCTATGTATCTACCGTGTTTGAAGTTGCATTCAGACAGATGCATTTAGGTATGACATATGAGTAGTTTTATGAATTATTTTCGAGAGCTCTAGCTCTGCTGACCATACCGATTTTGCACTATCATATCATGATGACCCTTCATCTTTGAATATTCATTATCTTTGCTATTGTTGGCATACTGGTGGTACATTGTTCTGTAGAAGTGTATTAGTATTACGAACAGGCAAGACCGCAACCGTCAAATAAGACATAAAAGGGAAACGCTAACCTTTCCCAATGTCATCATCACGTATGGATGAATGTTAATACGATAGTGGTGAAACAGGATGACGATGGAAGAGCGATTAAAGCCACGTTTGTCTACAATTAGTTCCGCATAAACAGTGCATCTTCTTGGAACTTTTGTAAGGTGGTTGAAACAACACTTAATAAGGAACAATGAAGTGATTGAAAATGGCATAATTTATTCAAGTGGTACACTTAATTTACCCATGCATTTAGCCATTAATTTGGCAATAATTGATATGACTTGACTTATGTTCCGGCATAGCACTCCTTTCATTTGTGACGTCACAATTGGAATGAAGTGTTAAGAGTGTAAGCATAAATCGATGCCTAAAAATGAGTGTGAATTTTTGCACTATCATAAACCATTATATGATGTTTACTAATTACCTAGTTTAGTTGGAATGATGATGTTGTCCTGACGTAGCTGACTGATGAAATGGAGTGCTTCTCACTGGAGAAGTATTTTGTTCAATACACATCTTAGTCGTTATTGTTTACTAGAAGACCAGCCGTTGTTGACATTGCAAATATCTCTTGGAACATCAGGCTCTAAGAAATCCCGATTTTTCGTTAGGAGGCTTTCCCAGAACATCCAAAAGTGATCATGAATATTATTGTCGTGACTTGCGCAGATTTATATTATGTTGCGTAGGTTCTAAAGTTAGCAAGGAACATTTTACCTGTTATGATGATGAAGATGGCAAATGTTGCGCGTGTTATCCAACAGTTCAATTTGACCAATAACAGCAACAACAAAGTGCAATATATTTTTGTGCAAGTCAGCATTTATCCATGATGACTACAGGTGTATCGGTGTATGTTAACGTGAAACCATCAATTTAGCTGTCATAAGCTACATTGCATTTTTAAGCATATAATTTCTTATGTAAATCTCCACAAGTCACATCCACGTCCCATAGAGTTAATACAAGCAGTCAAATGAAAGACATAGCAAAAAAATTGCAACAATGTTAAAGCCATATGTGCAATAGCTGTTTCATGACAGGTTACATCACCTTATCACCAACTAGCCGACTCTACAAAATAATTTTTAAGTACCTATTTGCAACAGTAATGCTTTTGTTTTGATTTATAGCAGGTCCTTATGCAATAGTATCCAGAAAATATGGCTTCTAGAGAAATCAAAGTAAAATCACGACCACGACTATGAAATGAAGGGTGTGTGCTTTGGTGGCCCCTGCCAAGAAAATGCTAATTGCTGTATCTAGGCAGCTTCAAGCGACTCGTGTAGCCATGTCTGTAGCGTGTTACATTGTTTGAATTAAAGTTATTTATAGAGTACAGGGAAGACCACGAACGAGAAAATTCCATGATGAAGGAGGAAAATTCCACTAGAAATTCGTTTAAAAAATGTGCAAACCAGATTGTTCTTTTGCTTCGGGGGTTAAGGTGTTGTGCAATAGTACATTATTATAAATCCTGAATAAACCGGTCATGTCCTCTTTGGGAAACCGAAAGCCAACAACACCAACTTTGTTTGAATTCAGATCCTGGCATACCTATGGACTACATATGAACCTCATCAAGATAACAATAACCTTACATCGATGCCTAAATCCTTGTGCTCTGGACAAGGATATATTAAAAACTAATATCTACCATTTCCAGCTTTAAAAGATGAAATGCAAATGCAGCACAAATATTTACACAGGATTTATGTCCAGGAACTCTTTTCTACTAAAGAACATAATTAACGACACATTTTACGGATTCTGTAATAATGATAATTTGGGCATTAGAAGTTATATCAAGCTCCCTGATTTGGGCACTAGGAATAGAAAGAAAGAATAGAAAGTTTTAAATGCAATATATGCCCTTGACTGAGAAAACTTCAAGTGTCCATGGCGAATCTTACGACTGACACGACATGAAAAAGCGACATGCTATTTGTAAAAAATACAAAAATACATATCTTGAGAATGCTAAGTGACTGCATGATTGGTTAGAATGGTTCATGGTCTAGGATCCCTCAATCATCGTCAGCTCTCTCATTACACACTCACCTATTATCATTGTTATTGAGGAACATATCAAAATCACTGCCACGCATGTTTTATTTATTCAGTCCCAACCCTTACGCTGTCAGAGTTTGAACTTTTACTAGGGACGATCTCTGCTCTATAATAATCGAGATGATAACGACAACAATGACCGTGGAAGGACTGCGATGACGAAATATCTGCTAAAAATAATATATGAACGTGCCTACAAAAAACTCTATGTTGCGCAATGAAACGCGGGCTAAATAGCTCGTTCGTTACACTACTTTTCCATTTTTGATTGTCACTGCCAACACCAGTGTTTGCTGTTGGCTTGTCAATCAGCCTGCTTCAATTTAAATTTATAGCCTTATCTTTTATTTTTTAGATTTCATTCCATTCTATTTGAGTGCACTTGAAAGCCTATCAGTGTGTATGACTTTAGACGGGAAAATATCTAAATTAGAATTTCATGTTTGCAATGCAATAACAAATATTACAGATGTCAGCAATATAATAATTGGAACATTCTTTATTTCCCTCGAGTGATCGTCATCTCAATCATAGTCGTGCTCAATAAGCTTACCTATGCGATTCGTTAATGAACCAACTTCAAATTTTAAATATTAATCTACTTGCCCTGGTTACAATTTCATTTTTAATTAGTTCAGCTCATATCAGATTTGCATTTTTTGTAACTTCATCATGATCTTTCTCTCTACCATTCCATACCACTAGTGGAGTTAACCGATTAAGTTATTTCGTCATGAAAATATTAATGATTGTCAATATAATCAGAATCATTGTTACTCATGATTTCGTGATGATGATCATCATTGTAATAATAAACGGGAGCGGACGAGCTATTTAAACTTTTTTATGTGGTTTTCCATTACGCAATATAATAATGCTAGAGCAAACCATGTCACTCTATAACAATCAAAATGACAAATAACTTATTTTTTTTCATCTATTTGCTCGTTATTACCCCTACAGCAATAATGTAGCATGTAAAGCCAACAACGATCATCATTACAATAATTTCATAGAAACTTTATTTAATGCAAAACAACAATATAATGAAAATGTCTTTGCTGACAAAAACGAATTCAAATTGAAAAGCCATTTTTATTGCTTTATTATTTTTGATGAGATGAGGACAAGATAAATAGGTGAATAAAAATTAGATGAATTCTTTTATGGAGGATGGAATTTTACATAATAATATTCTTGGCGTGGTCAGCAGTTTAATATCTCAGTCAAATCAAACAAAATAAAGTGACAAGCGTGTGTGCCCAATGTTGGCTAGTCCATGGGGAAAAGGCTGCATATATTTTTCAAAGCTTTATACAGTTACACTGTCCCATCATCTTGCATGGAAATGGATGATTTTGGTGAATTGTAAAAGTGGGGAGAAGAGAGAAACAAAACAAAAAGAGTGTCGATGAGTTGATTAGTGATTAGCCACACCCGAGTTTCAGCTTTTATCATGTCTGCGGCTTTTGTTAATTTTTTTGGCATGAGTGCTCTTGTCGTAAAACATTTAAGAAATATTTATTATCGATGACATGAATAGCTTGGAGAGGAACGAATTGACAGCTGACTCATTTTTCATCCTGTGCAAAAATTTGCGTGAAAATGAAAATCCATGCTCTTTGTTGTCTGTGGAATGGATTGGAGGAGAGATCAGCAAAAAATTTCAATAATAATAGGAGACCTAAAAAGATTACGGTAACAGCGACAACGAATAATGTGCAGCAACACTGCGCTTGAGCTGTTGTCCTGTGACATAATGACATGCGCTAATAATATTAGCGATAAGAAAGTATAGTAAATAGCAAAGGCGTGACGTGGCCAGGCCATCACCACACGTCGAGTTCTCTTAATTAGATTCCCATTTTTCCACTTTGTAAAGCAAGAAGTTGTGTGGTAATTATGCATGCGATAAGGATGATGATGATGATGAAAGCACAAAAGAAACTGAAAGCAAGATGATCATCAAACCGATTTTTGTCAAGAGATTATTTATGCATACCTACATGTCTTGCTTTCAGGTCATGTCACGACCAACAACCACAATCTATAATGGTTTCTCCGTTATTCTTCATTTTTTTCCTCCATGCTCTAATTAATTTAAAGTGAAGCAGTTTGACATAGACATAGGATATAGGGCGATTATTGCATAACCAAGCAGCATAACTAATACCAAACCTTTCAGTTTCATTATGATGATGATGATATAGGGTGGTGGGTGCCTTTGGGTCATGCGCAGTAGTGGAGAAGGATTCACTCGTAGTTTCATTTCTTGGTACGTGTGATTGTTTTGTAAAAGTTAAAAAAATACGTGATGGCAGTGAATAAGCCATAAACTCAAGATTTTGCATGTGTAAACTAGTAGTATACAAAATACAACCATTTTGTTTGCCACCGAAAGCAATTCCATCCAGGTAATTATCACGACTACATCTACCTGATGTAGATTTGTGATGACTGAGCATCGTCCCAACAGTATTACATCATCAGCGGAAAAGTTTGCTATGAATGTGTGGTTAGCCAACTGTTGCATTTTCTTCCAATCATCTATCATTACTTAACTGCCATCAGTCAATAACTAAACTCAATTTCATTATTCCTTGGCACAGAGAAAGAAACCGCAGGTTGAGATAAATAGAGCCACGCCACCACCCGCAATAAAAAGCTGGCTTGCAGTCTTGCAGTTTGAGCGTGGGAGAGCGACTTGGTTAAAAAACGAGTGCACACGCGGCGTTCGATTTTTGGTTTTTTTATTGGCTCATTGTTGACTTCTTATGTATGAATATCGTTTAATCTCTCTAGGGATTAGCCTAAATAAAATCGACTCCATCATTCTCATAAAAAAAGTGCGCTGCATAATATGTAATTATACCACTTCATTCAATTTACATAATAAGCATTCAACCTATACCCCACATCTCACCACAACGAGCCCATTCACAACAACAACGTCACAGTGTACGCCTACATGATACAATAAAATGGAAAGAAAGAACAAGAGCGGAAGACAGGAAATGAAAGAGAAAAAACATTTTTATGCGTCCATTCACAAAAATAAGAGCACAGGCGCTTGTCTACGTCTGCTCATACACAAATAAATGCATGACACATTATGCATGTGCTGCTGCACTGATGTAAAAAATGTATATGATGCTGACACACTTCAAGACTTCAATTTTTCTTAAAATTATAATAATAATTGAATTGAATAATAATAGATATCCACTTACATAATGTGGCAAAATAAAGGATAATAAAATGGTAATGATTATTACTAGCCTTCAGCAAACATGCAGGAGTAACGACGTTCTTTTATACCTTTTATTCAATTTGTGAGCGTGTTTTAAATACACACAACCGGGTCGGTGTTGAGAGAGATGAAGTTTTTAATAAAGGTAATTTATGCACCAGACAGCATGGCTAACAGCAGACATTGATATAATTGAGAATAATATGTGATTCACAAGTTGTGAATGAGATGCCAAAATCTGCAAACAAGGATTGGGTATCTCTTTGCTTAATATATAATATGCTATTGTTATGCTGTTTACAATTAGGCTGTTAATATATAGAGCAGCAGTACATAACTTTGTTTTGCTTTGTTGTTGCGCACAGCAAGATGCTTTAACAAGAAATAGATTCATTGTTGTAAATGATGGTGTTGGAGTGTTGATGATGATGAGAATGCATGATGATATGTTTTTTATTCAAGTGAGAGTGAAAGTGGTGGTGGTGGCGCAGTGCGCTCCCCTATTATATGCCTTTTTTGTTTAAAAAATGCAACGATATCATTTAGTCGACGAAAGAAACAGTTTTTCAAATTATTACTTTTTTACTCGCAAAACTCAAAACATTTTTTTGCTTGCCGCATGTAATCTTGGGCTGTGTTCTTCATTCTAGTGCATATATATATTTAGTATATTTACAGACTTTACAATGTTACTTTATGTACAGTTTATATTAATACGTGTGTATATAATATACATACCTACAATATATTATTAGCTATTTAAAAATTACAGGAATAATCTAACATTAATCATGACAATCATTATGGCCATATGACAAGGTACCAACTACTAAAATCTGTAATATTAAATAATAACATTATGTATAAGTTTAAATGGTGATAATAATTCATTCAAGTCTTATCATTACGTTACGAATATTTACTAACGACTTAAACAACTAAAATAAGTTTATATATTATGGAGTGTGTATGGTGCATTCACTAGAGAGGCGCAAGTGCAAAAACTCGGCATGGTGCATATACTTAACCGTTTCAAAAGATCAAATAACTTATTGCAAGGTAACTTTATATCCTATTATTATACAGTTACAACGTGACACCAGCAACGCCAAAAAAATTACTAGATATTACATACATATACACTAGCTTTTGATAGCAACGTATATATGTGCACGGGATACAGAGATGTACAAAGATTATCATTTATTGGATTCATTACATTAGTTAAACTTTTTTCGCTAAAATCCAACTCAAACAACATGACTGTATGGATAACACAACATGTGTAAAATTGTGTGTCTACATTGTTTACACGCTCAAATGGGCAATCTATATAGTCGTACATACATAATTATGATTACCGTTATTATCATCAGATCAAAAGTGTTATGTTACATGTTACATAACTTGTAACTGCGAGTGCATGCCTATTTTATTGCTACCTTAAAAATATTCCGATGAATGTTTTCTATAAAAAATGCTAGAATAGTACGAGTGTGCACACATTTATTTTCTTAATGTGTCCTTTAATCCATCTTGTAGCCATAATGTAAAGTTATTAACATTTACATTTAAATGGTTTATGATTTATAATACCTAATTAAAAACAGACTACTAATTTTTGTCACCTAAACAGAGAAAAAAGTTTTCCGATTGAAAGGTTGATAAAGCTTGCGGTTAAAGATTATAACGTAATGACACTGAAAAGAATGCTCGTCAGGATTTAATTCTTGATCCTTCATTGAGTTTCGTCACCTTACGAAACCCTATGAAACATATTTAGTATTTAGTGACGAATATATAAATGCAGTCATCATGAAACTAACGAGCTGTCTTGGCTTTTGAAAATGTCGATTTACACTCTATTTTAGCTGGGCATAAACTTACAATTGTACTGTTAATACTCAAGGAATTTACATTCATTCATACAAAAAATATACAAACCAGAAAGCTTTCCTTTTATCGCGCGCAGGTAGCGACAGATAAAGCTTAAAAATAATTACATAAGAAACGGTGGTACGAGTTGACGATGCTGATGCTGCTTTTTTAGCGTGGATTTGGCTTCTAAAGAGCTAAGAATGATTTATTTTATCGAATCATCATTATTGGCTAATTACTACTTCTTATCATATTATGTTACTTTTCTTGGCATGGTTATAACTCATGTGCGTGCGTATTATATATGACGTGCTTGAACTATTCTTGCTCACGACAACATCAAAGTATTTATAGCAGAAGTTATTACTATGGTAGAATTAACAAGATCATTTTTCTCGCATGAATGATTCAAACTGACTCAATTCGACAATGAAGAAAAAAGTGGCGTGGTGAGGTGTGTGCGCGCACAGTGATACTTTTTAAACAAGCCTAGCGGAGACCTATCTCAAATCGATTCAAGCGAATGAGATGGGATTGAATTGGTGAGCTTTAAAAATGTTTTAGAGCCTGTTACTTCAAAGGAATTGAAATTTAAAAATGAAATGAAGTAAGTTTATGTGCGCCTACATAATCTATCAGGATTTTGTTATGTAACTTATTGGTACATGTATATAGCGAATAAATATTGGGAAAATTGCAAGCTTATATTGTAGTTTTGATGCATACGTTCACCGTTGTAAAATATGGCACGAGGCATAAGTAATTCTGAATTTCTGATCAAGTCATGTTCTTTCATTCATCAGTATTCTATATATTATGTAGTAATATAATTACATATTAATATCTATTCGATTGTTTAAGACTGTAAATGCAAAATGTAACTTTTCTATGTGACTACTAAAAGGTAAGTATAAAAATGCATTGGATTGGGTCTTAAAATACTTTTCGTCATGGTATGCATATTCCCCTCCATTTAGACTCGTTTTTTGTGTGATCACCTTTATATCAACTCTACCATGATGAATTGAGAATGTTGAGGAGAATATTGTATGTAAATATGTATAAAAATTGTGTTTCATTTTGTTCCGGGAATTGGAAAAACAACATGTAGCATTATGAGAACCATACAGAGATATTAAGTAGATATGGATTTTGGGCATAGCGTTCTCAAAGTGCATGTTATCTAGGTATTAAAAAAAGGTTTGAGTTAATTATCCCTCCTTCCGGACACTGCTGCCACTTAACTGATAAGCCGTGAAATTAATACTACAGAGCAGTCAGATAAATACGTATTCATATAAAAAAAGTAAACATTTACCATAAAAATTATATAGGATAGTAATTTGACTTGAATTGCTTCATTAAATGGGGCGCCATTTAATTTCGACTTGCCTCATCGCATCGGAAGAAGATAGGAAGTCGCAGTTGGACGCAAACATCCCATCACAGAGAACTCTCTCACACATGTGCTTATTTTTCTGTTAAAGCTTATGGCAATTTTTACATCTAAGAATAATTGAAAGCTGTTATTGTGCCTAATTGTTATTCATTATAAATAAGATTGTTTGTGTGGACTTATTTTTAGAGCAGTTTGGCACTTAATCATACAACAAGCTGTGGAGAAAATGAGATGCATTGATATTGATACAAAAACATAATAAAATCAAAGTGAGATAACTTTGTCTACCCTTTGCATTATTAGGATAACATCTAAAAATTGTATACATTTTTGGGGGCACGCTTAATCATAAATTATCTAACAATAAAAACGGTAATGTTTTGTGAGCCAATTGCATATGAATGCAAAACAAAAAAAGTAATCGATTTAAAAAATTCATCCTGACTAACTGTTATTGTGTTTGTCTACAAACAATAAAAAATGGAAGGTAAGAAGAACGAAAGGAAAAAAGAGAACGATGGGATTATCTGGTATTGGATTTTGTAAGGGACGCCACTCGCTGACTCTGACACACTGGCTCTTTGTTCCTCTTCGATTCATTTCCGTAACTAATTACGTATTATGTATACTTCTGCCACGACAACGGCAATGAAGAGTCCTCAATGCACACACGCCAAACAAAAACATAGAGAGGGAACTTGAGAACTTTGATTACCATCGCATGTCACCTTTTACCAAAACAAATCAAGTAGATTCAAATAAAAGAAATGGTTTTTTTGGTTGCGCTACGTTGAGCGAGTATGTAATGAAGTGTGCGCATGCACATGCAATACTGCAGTTTTAGAGAAACCGGAAGGAAGGAAGCTCGCAGCATAGTAGACTATAATAATATCAGTGATATTATGGCTATTTGTGCCTTTCGTAAGTGCCCATTGCACCACTTGATCGTTACCTCATTCATTATTGGGGCTACATGTGGTGAGGGCTACTGCAGAGATAGAAAAAAACGTAGATAAGCTAAAAATACATAATACTTAACAAGACAATAATATGATTACGACTGTTATATAATAACTTGTTATTATTGTGTAGAGCAACTTTAATTGTTTTCTAAACGGTAGAGAATACGGCCATCTGCCATTTTTCCTAATCGCGTCTTCTTCATCATCATCACAGAGGCATCATCGTTGTCGCCGCGCGTTAACTCGTTAACACTATCCATATTACCCCACACATTGTTCTCATGTATTCCTTATTCTTCCTTTGCAAGCCCAACAAAATAATTAGTTTTTCTTCAGCATTTTTTTAGTAATCAGGTCCTTCTTCTTTAAACAGAATAGGAACAAAAAAACAGAGCACTCCTCTTCCTCCTCGTCGTATTCACAGGTAGCATAGCTCCAATGCCTTAAAAAGTGCGGCAGCATCTGCCTGCGTGGATATTCGCCAGAATGGAAAGTTCATCTGTAAAACATACAATCAAAGAGATAAAAATTAGTCTCCGCTTTTTTATTTTTGTGTGCGTGAGAGGCGAGGACATTTTGTCAAATTGATTATCACCCTTTATGCGCGAACTCATTATAACAAAAGCTTTTTCCTAGAAAATCTGTTTAAAGTTATGAGATGACGAGATGAGGTGGTAACACAAAAGTGCGTACATATATGGAAAACGATGAGTTTACTCACAAGAAAAAACCGAGTTCAAGTAAAATTTTAAAAAGATATGAGATATGAACAGGTGTTGAATGAAGTTATGCGATTATATCATACATATCGTTTTGATATTTTAAATGTTCACAGTTCAACAGTGAAAGATGAGAAGTGCCATTGAACCCAAGAGCATGATAGATTCTAAAGACAAGATTAGAAGGAGATATTATGCAAAGCGCTAAATAGTTTTGGTGGTGGGCTAGAATGAGTGTGGTTTTAGTGGTCTTTCAATAATATTTAGGATGATTAGGAATACACATAATAGCACACTTTTTTGTAATGAACAAATTTTATGAAGGAGAAAGATGTAGGCTTTTTAAAACACCACGAATGAAAGGATGAGGTGTAAAATAAACTTTAGACGAATTGAATCTTATTATTGAGAATGCGAAAGCTAGTATAATTGACTTTCCTACAAAAATAACTCATTTTCAAGAGGATTTCATTTAACGGACTTCTTCGACTTGTTCTGCAACATGTGTTAAGAATCCACGTTAAGCTCATATTAGTTTGATACTAAATTTTCATTAAATTTAAATTACCAACTTACCATTAGTTATTATTAGCCTTATTAATCTATCTAAATACATACGTTAGGTAGCCAAGGTAACAAGATTATGTGTCTAAGGTATCAACAAACCCTAAAATTAAAGATGCTTGTTTCTTGTTAAAAATTAGCATATATTATTGTATTAGACAGACAAAGAACAGCAACCAATATCACAAGATTTTCACTTATTCCGCAACATAGGTGATTAATAAAACAGTGATTCTACTGACTAGATGCACAAGCAAATAAGATATCATTATTTGTAAGAATACTTCAGCCACGTAACTTAACTATGTTATTGAGCGTGATCAGGAATGAATGAGTTAATTATATAAGCATAAATGCTATTTATCAGCATTCCCTCATCCTACTAAAGCTTTGTGTGAATTCATGATGCATTTCAGAAACATAAATACCTAATCTGAATTAACTTAAAGATGAATCCAATGCATCATTTTACATTACAATAACAACAACTTCTTCTTACGTAGAATGTTCAAATAAAACCACATATTTTCAATAAAAAAGCATACATAGGTATTTGGTATTTTGTACACTTTACATTTCCAACCGCGTAGATTGTGATTGTAAATATCTACTTGTTCATAGTAAAGTGATGAATACACACAAAATATCTATAGACTTTGCAAATAAATATTTGCTTGTATACATTTGCGCATTATTAAGTCTCGCCATTAATAATTTAGCCTACCTTCACACTCATCATTTCTTTTTCTTTCATGTTTATCTCGGCAATGCAAAAATAAGAGTGTGCGCAGTTAACAATGCATAATCATTTAATTGAATACCTATCTTAGTAAGGAAATATATAATATCTCTACTTAAATGCAGACTACAGTGAATTTCACACTAACCAGATATAAATACTTTGTTCCTCGTGTGTATTTTTTCACATAATTTTAAAGTTAAGAAGTCAATGTATGCCATCTAGAAAACCTTCTTAGAACCCAGTCTATCCATCATATAGCACTTTAATTTTAATTACTAGTTCACAGAATTCTTTTGTGATGCTCATTCTTAAACTATCAATTAGCAACTAGGAATAAATGATAAGCAAGAAAAGCTATATTAATACATGAATTACATAATATACTGTCTTCCTACTAATTTTGTAAAACACGTGAAACAAATTTTGTGAGTTGAAAATCTTGTAGGAAGCAAAATGTGAAGACATACATACATCTAAAGCACATTCCGTCCATCTTGATTGATGCAGCATCTTCTACTTTGACTAATTACTTTGCACCTATGCAAGTTGCTTCCTACGGACAATCACTAAAATAAATTTGCTGTCAAATTGTACCTGATTCTTTAAGTAGGTACACGTGCGCTGCATCTTGCAATTGCGGCGTGAAATGATAAATTGTTCTCCTGTGTGTGTGATCATTAAGAAGCTTGCTTAGTTTTAGTAATCATAAGCAGCTAGTTTTCTAACCAACCAGTCGCCTGGATGTCTGGCTGCATGCATTTATAACGCACGCATTGTATACCACGCATCATTAACTAAATCAACATAATATGCGGCTTTAAACAATAAAAGCAAAAAAATCACTATATTTTGATTTTATGAAGATGATTGGAAGTGATGAAGCGTGACCTTGAAAATCAATAACCTATTATATATTTACATATTATGCGTGTACTTTCATAGCCTATGGCTCCTTGTCTTCATATTTTACATTATAATATTAAATATCTAATTTGAATTTTACAACCAACCACATAGATTCCGGTTGTCTGATTAAAATCAATCCAGAAGTTGGAGCAAAAAAAATATTTATGTTTAAGTAGCTATTATTATTCGGGTCCCAGTTCCTGAAGCTGGATTAAACCAATAAGAAGACATCTCCGCATGCCTATGTGTTACTGTGCGTGCTCTTTTTTTATAAATTCAAATTTCACTTAAAGAAAGACTGTGTATGTACTAAATATAATGTGTTTCTACGCGTCTGTCAGTCTGTCCGTCTGAACCGAGATTGAAAACTTTACTAATCTTGTTTTTAGGTACTACTTTGAATAGTTATGGATTTTATCATGCTACTTTACAATACTGCCCATAGTCCATACCTGCATTGTTTTTTACTATATTTTTCATTTTCGTGCATTTCGCTCCTCACGCCGATAACGTAGACTTGGCATATTCCTCAGACAAACAAGAGTGTGAGAAATAGTTTGAATTTTTGCACTGCACGAGGAGCTGCTGATGGCTGAAGTGTGCGTTTGCTTAGTTTTACAAATAAATTCAGGAAGTGATTGACGATTGAGCGTTTGAGAATAAAAACAAGCAGAAAAATTATTAGTATTCAGCGCACAAAGCGTGTCGTCTCTCTCTGTCTGTTTAAACGAATACAGCCAACTTGAATATTACTTAGCATACATATTTAGCTCTCAGAGAATTCACCTTTTGAACAAACAAAAAGTCTTCATAAAAGCTATAGGCATTCCAAGCAGACTACCTATGCGTACTGAGTACTCATCATCAAAAAAAGCAGGTAAAAAATACCTAGTAATGCGGAGCTGATCAGTGAGATGATGACTAGCTTATTATTATGTAGATTATTGGAATGATGGGATGCTATTACGCACGCACTTGGTATTACAGAATAACTGTCATGCATGATCAATAATTTCATGATGATTTTACCCCACACACGCCTTCTCTCTCTCTCTCTCTCTCTCGAAATAAAACAGGTGAAGGCACATTCATTCATGGAACTCTCGAATGTAATCATTAGCGATACACTTTTTATTGCTCACTTTAGCAAGACCATGTAGGTATTTAAAAGTTTTGATGAAATTGAAGTTGTAATGCCAAGACTAATTTTTCTGCTTGCTCATCTCCATCCAACAAATATTTCAAATATTTTGCCAATATAATTGCTACTGTGTCATTTACAACAAAGCAGTGTGTGTGTTTCTTCACAATCATATCAAATGACAAACATTCCATGCACAAGGCAAAGACACAACTTATTATTACGCATCAAATGTTATGAATTTATTGACTTGTCCACGCAAAAAAAATTTGTTTTGTGATGCCTCGTGTCTGAATTGTTCTACCTGCAATGACTTTACCTGTTTGGCAGCGTGCTCTTCATCCCTCCCATCTCCAATGACCACGTATGTACACTTACGCCCAAATCGAGAGACGATTCGTTCAAAACAGCTATCTTTTCCTGTAAGAAACGAAAAAGTAACTTGTTACATATTATTATACACCTTACCATTCATTACACAATTTCAACAAGCAACGCAGAAATGTTTTTTTTGCAATATCAATCAATCTTTTTTATATGTGACATCTTATAACGTAACCGTAATTCGTGGTCGTAAACATGGTCAACTCATTATCATTATCATCATCATAAACGACTGTCTGAGAACATATCAATCAATGAAATCATCTCGGTTCTGTTTGTAACTTGCGTCACCCTTTTTACCTCTCCATCTTTGATTTCACAGACTCGCAAAAAATGTAATTAAAACATCTCAACTCAGAATGACTTGACTTGTCTTATGCCTCCGCGTACGGAACACCTGGAGCAAAAATCATTCAAAAGTGATAACACTACCACCATGTATTGTTTTGCATATTAACTACTTTTGGCATCTGTATTAAAGATTCTGCTAAAAACTATACTAATAGAAGCCGAAGGACATTCGATGCAATTCATCTTGTCATCTTGTGAGTAAGTAATTAGTGGAGCAATACTGGATTATATATAAAAATTATGATAATCCTATCTCACAAATCCGCCTACAGAGCCCGCAGGGGGCCCCTCAAACGTGACATTTTGGCCTACCTTAATAAATTTTTGAAAGATGGATTTGAGGAAATACGGAAACAGCACAAAAAGGAAGGAAAATCTTGTATCATGAAATCATGATTGTGACATTTTATTTTACGAAATTCGACCAAGTCAGTTTGATAACTATTGTTTATCATGATCAGTTCAGCGGTATTGGTGACCCAGAGGGAAATGTGAATACACTTTGTAATGATAGGAAGATTTATTTGTATTTCATGCATAGCTTTTTGGCATCGTTTGGCCTGGGGAGCAGTCAAAAATGAAGAGGGCTCCATAAAAATAACATTGTATCACTTTACTCACATATTTAAGCGATACAGCAAAACAATAAAGCTTGTTTGCATTTCCGTTACCTTCTATGAATTCGTGAAGACTTGCTTTTGTTGGAGCATCAAAAACATTGTAATAAAAATATAAAGCAATATGATTGACCTTTTTTCAAATATTATGTATCCGTCTTTTTGAATCATGTTGCGTTGATCAGTGTTTGTGTAAGTTATGCAGGCACCTATCTATTTCAGACAGTTTACATTTTCTTAGTGGTCACCCCAATGCACTTCCTATTCTCATCATCATCATCAATCCAACCTTTCAAAAAAATAAAAATAACAAGTTCTTCCTCCTTCTTTCCCATAATATTCGTTGTTTAGATTCACTTTGAAATAAATAGATGAAGAAATTGATGTGAAAATTATGCTTTGGGGATTCGCTGATTTTATTATTGTTATATTGTTATGAATTTCGGCTTCATATTCTCAGCATATATATGCCACGTCGAAGAAGTAACGTCTTCACTACATTTTTTTGTCATGTTTCGTGATGAACTGCACGGCCTAATCTGTCTGTCTATATATAGTGCTGTGTGTGAGTAAAGAATCATGTCCAACTTTTTACATCAATATTGATTTAATGATATTGCTGTTGTTTTGTAACAAAGTAAAATAGATTATTTTTGTAGAAAAAATAGCAGCAGTATTCAGAAAGACATCATCATTCAGGATATTTTCATAAAGTATATTTTTTACGGAATGGAATAATGAATAAAATAAATAATGTATGGTGCAAGGTGGAATACGGCGATAAAAATGTCATGAAAGCGACCGATAGTCGTGTGTGAGCAGTCGCTTTAAATGCCGGACGAGAGTGTGTTAATCAATCTGAAAATGAGAACTCAGGAGAAAATATTTTAAAAGCAATTTAACTCAGAATGCTACAAAATTTTGCTAACGTAATGCAAACGATAGCTATAAAAATGTCCACTTTGTTTTGCAACAGAAATTCGTAGAATTATCTGAATCCCGTACGACGACGACAATAAGCACTAATCATTCGTTTTTATCGTTTCTTTCTTTTGTTTAAGATTTACGTACGAGTGGTAGCAGTGCATCAAAATGACGATGAAGGTGTGAAAAGCGAGTAAAAAGATTAAAGATTTTTGGAGCAGAACCATCAAGACATGAGACGATGATGAAGTAATGAGAAATGCAATATCAAAAGTGCATATTGATGTCGGAGATGACTAAATTTAGATTTTGAAAGATAGTTGCATTCTTAGAGATGTTGCATTATATGGCATTCCTTCATACCTGTTTTGGTAGCGGAGTAAATATTTTCTATGGGGAATACAGGGCCCAGCCCATACAATAGGACTTTGGCAAGAGCAGGAACAAGCTGGGTCGTTGTCACCAGAACATTCACGCAATTCGGTCTGCACGAAAAGTAAAGAGAATTTAATTGAGTTAGACCGATCAAGATTTATGACTTATAGATTTTATACCTTAAAGAGAGAAAAAGAATGCAATTGACCCACTTGAATGAAAAGAAATCAAATAAAATTATGAAGAAATCTGCAAATTTTTCACCAACCTAGAATTGATTAATGACAGACATTCCAGCGTGAGCGATGCCCAGTTGTCGGTGATTGCTTCAATTTCATTCCTGAGATTGAGCCATTGTTCCCTTGCTGTGTGGGGCAGCATCCCTGCAAATAGTCAGGACAAAATCATTGTTCAACACGTCGTCTTTCACATTATCTTACTTCCTCTTGTGCCTTTGAGCACGATTCTATTTTTTTATCAATTCGTTGGCATCTTTTGATGATCATCATCTAAAGTAACGCACATTATGTCATACTCTTAATCTCATTTACACAGGTAGATGGGCAATTTGTGCGTGACACTGATCGTTACAGAAGATAAAAGTCAAATATGCCATCATGATGATTGTTATTGCATTGGACTGAATATCAATTCGTGCATGGCTAATTAGCAGTGCCATAGCGCATCAGGTACGAATGAGCCAGCAAAAATTCCATCAATTCCCTGAACTCATCAGGTAAAATTTTTCGCTTGTCTCCACTTCTCTCCATTATATTTCAAGATTCATATCTTAACCCATTTTCTTATTGGCATTTTTGGACTTCAAAAATACATAAAAATAAATTGAAGCAGTAGTCACCTGTAACGTTATTTCTGTGATGGTTGTACACTTCCTTGATGCGACGATAGCGGAAGGCTAATTTTCTCATCCAGTCGACACCGCCACGGACACCTGCGGATGTGAGACATATTCCTCCGTTTGGCGTTGTCGATTTGAAGCCGTCTGAGGCGAAATCGTATGTGCTAAATAAAAAAGACAATCAGTTAGAAATTTATGAAGCAATTATTTTGACACTTTAAGAATTTCATATTAAAATATTTACTCAAAATTAAAATACTTCTCGTAAAAGTAAATTGCAGTTCTAGTGTTTTATGTACGTGTCACATCAACAATTAATTACGTCTATGCAACAAGTGTATAGCCGATTTCCGTTAATATGCTTATCAGATTAATTACAAGTAATCATGCAAAACGAAAAGCATAAGAATAGGCAATAAAAATGTTTTCCAGTTGGTCACGGACAAAAAAAAACATGAGCAACTGTTCATACTGATCGACAACTCTTGTAACATCTCTACAGTTTACAGCAGCAGTAGCATAACGATGACAACATGACAAGGCTACTGATTTATTCTCAAACTGAGCAAATTTTTGTCGCTGAGAGATCCCTGTGAAGGTGTCGGCACGAAAACCAATTGTTTCTAGCTCCAAGCATCAAATTAAAATAAACCACCACCGTTACTCCATCATTATTAATTACAACTCAGCTCACTGAATCATCAATTCAGGACACAGAGCGAGCGCATAAAGTATTCTGATCTGTCATGTCTCCCGACAAGGCACAAGAAGTAGCGTTAAGGTTAATTGACTTTGCAAATATAATTTGATTTGAGAATGTCATGCAGTGGTGTTGACACCTTCCCTGTCTATTTTTTGTTTCCGCTTTTGTTAAGCTTACTTTGCAATTAACCTGGCAGCATCTCTGTGACTCTGTGCAAATCATAAAGCTCCAAAGTTAAGTCTTGCTTTGTTTGCTGCCTAATCATCAATTTTTCGCTTTTATCATAACATGGTCATTAACAGAGAACAGGAAGGTGACAAAAATATTTCAACAATGTACACACACTAATACCTATCTTGCTTTTGTCGTCACATAGGGTAATTTGCATGCGTGAAATCACTCAACCTTGAGTGCCACCTCGTTGTAACCACCATCATTGTCATCAACGCAAATACCAATTTTATACTCTGCTCAGTTCCCTCTGCACATACTCAAAACATGTAAATTGCTTGCTATTAAATGAATTAGCTATATTTTCAGTTTTAAATCCAATCCACACATCAAAACTCTTCCCCTTCGTCTTATAGGGACCTAACAATGTATAAATTTTTGAACTGCGTGGAAAATTGGACAAGGACCCAAGAGCGCGGGTATGCCTTGTTCAGCTCAAGATCATAAACTGACATTTCCTTTTTCTACAATGTTGAAAATCTCAGAGAGCACACACGTCTTTATGTGGTTGTCATTACTATTATTTTTTAATACTGAGTTTTATGAGCTTAATGTGCTACCTGAAAAACACGTGCTTTTATACATGACAATTAAGGTGCTTGCACACAACACACACTGTGCTGTTGTTTCATGTGATGACTATATCCTGTGATCATGGGCAATTTCCAATCGCAATTATTACACTTGAAGAAACAATGTACTCCAAAGGAACGTTCAAACAACGCGAGATAAGACAAAACATTATTATTCTTCATTACCCAAGTAAGTCGGGGTTATGTCTATTGAAAAGTTATTGCCAGCAAAATGTTTAAAACAATACGTGCTCCTCAAGGGATGCTGATGAAAGTGACGATTTGACAGCTAGAAAAAACAGGCATTATACAAATAGAAGTTTTAAAGTCAATAGCAAAAGCTTCTCCTTGTTCATGTTACATAAACTTGAAAAAAAACTGTAGATGTGGAGATGTAGGTGACGGTGGTGGTGTGTTAAAGAAATATTGGGGCCTGTTGTGTGTCAGGGTATTTGACCCTCATCTATCTATCACATTATCACATCACGTCATTATTATGCAATAATAATTATAAAACCTCCCTACTGTGACATTATGAACAATACTAACATTTGCATAATATAAAAAAATACGCGTGGTGCAGATAAAAAAAGACACACATGAGCATATTGATCATCGCCAAGGACGAATCCAAACGCACAAAAACTTAGACAGCCCTCTGGTACATATGCATAGCTTCGAAACATGATGCATTTGTTAAAGATTGTTTTAATACCTATTTGAATTGAATGTGACTTAACCCTTTTCTAGAAAAAAATATTTATCGATCATAAACTTACCTTAAATCTTGTCCATTATCATCGGACGACACATCGTCAATGTGCACTTGATCACATTCCTAAAAAACAACAAACACAAAAAATTATTATAAATGCACGAAATTATGAAATATTAAAGCAAGGTAATTTATCACATTTCAACTTCGTTCCGTGTCATCAATTCAACACAAAATATCATCAATGATAAAAACTTTCCATGAGATTTTCTGAATACGCAACACTTACTAAATACAAAATAATCAATAGCAACGCAATTTGTTGTCGATCAATCTTTTCTTGCATAAAAAATTGAGAAATCCGTGATTATTTGTGGATTTTTATTTTTTCTAATCAATATAAGAACCACACACGTGAAATTTTTTCTTATAAAATCCGTGAGACAATGTTGCTACATGGAAAATTTTGAGAGGAAGAAAGCTGGAGAATATAGCGTGACTGTTTTTGTAAACTGCTCAGTATATATTGTCTCAATAATAAATGTCATGTCAAAACAACACATAAGTAGTCACGATGTGCTACTACCAACAGAGCAACTGGACGGTAAATATCCTTTAAATGCTCTTTGATTAGATATTGTTTCTTACCTGACAACAAATTTTTAAAAAAAAAGTTGTTGCAAAGGTTTCATGAAGATACGAAATATATGATTGAAGAAAAGTGGGGTTACGTGTTACAAAATAGATACAATCTATAATCTGTAATTAGACTGAAGATGCTTCTCCTTAATGATGATGCTATTTATTCACTAGTAAGGCACACAGTCTGGAAAAAACAACGTCCTTGACGTTCATGCTACATTCGTGACATAACACGCTCGTTCCTATTATATCCGACAAAAAAATCAGCACCTCACACAACTCAACGTTTCGGTGCGTTGTCGACCCATTATTTATTGGCGATTCCTACTTTTTGTGGCCAATTGTTACGTTTGATGCTGGTGGTCTTTTCCTGACTCTAAAAGCCTCATAACCTGTCAAACTATGTATTCAGCAAGCTTTTTCATCTTTAGAAAATTAGCATACAATGGGAATCGCCTTTTTTTGATATATTATGATGATGAGTTGCTGAGGTTGGCACTTGTTGTAAATTGTGGTCACATTGTCATAAAAATGTTTGAAAATTTAGTCATTCGTGTCATTTTTGGGGGAATGTAGCAGCAGCATTGTCATCCTAATCACAACAAAAGCAAATAAATTATATAATAGGCTTTTTATAGAAGGTGAAGTAAGTACTCACATAACAATAACAAAAAAAAAGTTCATAAAATTTAGAGGAAAAGTGTATGCACGCACGTCTATATATAGTAGATTTTGTACGTTTGCATTGTAATAATTATTTTTATTGTTATAACATAACAAAAAAAAAGAAGTTCATTAAGGAAAAGGAAAGCGTTAAAAAATCATCACGAATGATTTTACTTTACAGTTTGATTTCATGTCAGTTTTCAGCAAAAAAAGTCCTTTTAGATTTTTTCATTAATGCTTATTAGTCTACTCTAAAGGCTTTAGGGCGGTAGTGATCGGCACTGTTATTTCAATCCTTGTAAAGCACCGTTATCTTTGTTGTCTAGGCTCTTTACGATGTCAAACATTTGTATTTACATGAAGTTAAACAATTAAGATTTATGTTGACACGGAATAAATAGCTCTACAAAAATTGGGATTAGGACTCATTCAAATGGGGGACAAAAAAGTAATTCCTTAAAACATGTTTAAGTCGCGTTGTAGTCGAGTGAGTTGTTTCCAAGGCAGACAAAGGCTAATAAATTAACTCTTGGAGAGTTGTTGACAGTTTAGAAAGATATGGCACTTGCTTATTTAAGTTGCTTGAATTACAGAAATTTGAAAAATGTAACAAGGCCTATCTTCAGGGGATGATATAAGAGTAATGGCTAAGGAAAACATTGAAAATCGACACGTCGGCAAGAAGGTTCATAAGTAGAATTTGGTTACTAGAATAATTTTTAGTAGGGATCTTGGGCAAACGATTTTGGAATCAAAATTGCCATGCTGCATGGCCGTCTCATGGTAACCATATAGATTTGTGAAAGAATTACATATGTATATAAAGTTTTCATTGTTTATCTATTATGAGTGTTAAATACGCGCATCCTTTGTTCGTTTTGTAGAGATAACTACATGTAGAACTGAGCTGCATGGCGACGGTAGCATCCCAAACTTGCGAATGCACGAATCTCATTTACAGTACCAACACCAGTACTTAGGTGGCAGCAATGTTTGCCTTCACAATGCTCGCGAGTCGAGTCATAACAATATGTAGTTTCATTTTTTCAACTGAAATTCACTCCACATACTTTAATGCCACTAACATGTTTTTGTTTTCTAAATAGATTTTCCGAGGAATTAGATCAACTTCATCAATGTTTGCAAAGCAAAAATTCCTCCCTCAGCACAATATGAAATTCTCGTCGAATTCGCACTCTTTCCCATCATGATACGAATGTTGTAATTTTACTTAACTTTTGTACTTACCTCGAGATCATTAAAGAAAAAGTGGGCATCCGCCAGATTGTAGATGAGCTCTTCCATCGCTATTCCTATATTAATTGTTTTATTTACATCCTGCAAAAAATCAATAAAGAAAATAAAACTATTAATCATTTAACAGTCTTTTGAAGAAACTGCATGTAAGCCATCAGTCAACAGATTAATAGGCATGCTTTTATGGAATCGTCGTCCGATTAATTAACCCATATTACTTTAATTCTGCTTACTCACCTTCCTAAATCTTTGGGCAAAGCTTCCTGTAAGTAATGTATGGAAAATAATGATTGTTTCATCCAAGTCCCAAATGAAAACTCGTTCCAGATTGTGTTCTGGGTCAGGAGACGGATTGGGTCTACGACCACGTCCTGCATTTGCACGAGCTGCACAACCAACAAGAACCAACAAACTTTAAAAGTCTACTATAAACCAACCATTCATAAATATCAACTTTCCAGTTAAAAAGAAAAGAGAAAAACTATAAAACTATACAAAACCATCCTCAACAGCAACGTAACAAAGCACCTTACGCAATAATAAATTCACCAAGAATTACATCGTTCATTCCCAACTTCATCTACAAAAAGCAATTTTGCTCGAGGAAATAATCGATAATCCATTTTTAAGGAGAAACATTCCAGGGGAAATAGGAAACAAGTTAAACAAGAATGCTGCATTTTCCCTCATCATCATGATTCATGAATCAACGAAAACCCCACAACGCTGACATTCATCTTCCACTCTATACATATTATTTTAAATGAAAGCTACATTCACAGGCTTATTCTCCCCGCGACATTTTATTCACATCACATTCTCTTCACTGAAGAAACATTGTTGTAATTCTTTGTGTTTACGTTGCTGATGACGATGTACATTTATTCGCATCTTTTTTACTATCAACTATACTACCACTGCTCAAGATAAAGTGAGGGAGAGCGAGCGAGAGAGAAAATGGGAAATGGTGTAGGGTTTCCAAAATACATAAGTCTCAGATTACACCTTGCTTGCTTCTTCATTTTTTTTTTGCTTACCTCTTCGTCCTTTCCCTTCTTTCGTTTGTGGGGATGGAGGACTCGGTTCACCTGCTGGAAGGAAAGTTATACTCTCTGCAAAAAAAATAGAATTTTCATACAAAAATATAAAACATGTACACACAGTAGCACGCTTACATTTATAAATAAAGTGCTCATTAAATATTTTTTGACATTCTTCCCACATGAAAAAAGGAAAGATTGCGAGAAAGCGAAGGAATTCCTTTTTATTTGAAAATAAATGAAAAAAGGAATGAAAAAATGTCGTGTAGAGAATACGAGATAGATAGAGTCAAAGTTTTTTTTTCTGGGATTCACGAATGAGCATGTTGGGAGAACATGAGATAGGATGAGCTTTAATAGTTGAGTGTGGAGCATTGCATCGTAGAAACACTACACATACCAGGAATCGGAGGATTGGTTTGGCCAGAAGAGGAATATGACGAGGGTGTGGCGGATGATGTGGAGGGTGATGCGTTGTAATAGTAGGATGTGGCGGAGGCGGCCGAAGATCCGTAGTAAGCGGAAGTTGAGGACGCACCCGAACTCTGGAAAGATGTGGCATACTGTGCATGCGGATGGTGATGTGGTGGATAGTCTTGATTGTACGCTTGGTGATGGTGGTGGTGGTGAGCTGGATGATAGGTCCCGTATCCTGCTCCTGTTGTACCGGTCCCTACCACCGATCCCGGTGTTGTCGCTGCTCCTGGATAACTTACTCCGTTGTTACCCGCACTTCCAGCACCACCAACACTGCCACCACTCGTTACGAAGGGAGCTCCACCGTACAAGTAGGCTGCTGCTGCGGCAGCACCATTTGCACCTCCTTTGCCACAGGAGCGGGATGCTGTGGAGAAAGTAGAATGGAGTAAATCTGGCGATGAAATTATCGCGTTTTAGTGGAACTTTCAAAGAATGATAAGATGAATAAAAAGATAACTTGTGTGTGAGATCTTACCAGGATATGGTTGGGAAAGAACTGCAGCGGCTGCTGCTGCTGAGGGGTAACCTTGGCATCCGTTGTAAAGTGACGACGTTTGGATATATGAACTTCCACCGTATCCTCCCATTCCACTAATTTCACAAAGGACCCAAGGGTTATAATGACAATTGGAAATATCATGCACATTTTTGTCGAGAGATTTTAGATTAGACAGAATCTTTTAATAAATGAGGAATTCAGTAAAGCTCTGAACAAGCAAAGCTTGCTCTGATTATTTGTAGGTGAGCCTGTAGTTTTATTTAGTTTTGTTTAGACTGTGATTGCAGTATGGTATGCACACTTGCTTTGTGAAATCTGATCTCATTCAACTTTTGAGTTTCTCACTCCGCATTGTTTAGAATGTGAAAACATCAAAGTTTGGAAACTTTTTATTTTAAAAGCCTACAGCAAAACCTTACAACTTTTTTGCAATTCAAATAGTAAATCAAAGAGAAAAAAAACTCTGGCTTGACAAAGAGTATGCACAAAGCCTTAAAAATATTTATAAGAGTAGGATCAGTACTACATAGCACATAGGTAGATTATGGCTGCAAAATTTTGATTCATAAAAATTGTGAAACGAATGGTGGAAATGAAAAAGCATAAAATAATGATAATGATATTGATCGACTTACCTTTGGTAAAGCTGTGAATAGGCGGCCGTAAAATCAGTCGGTTTGTCGGGGAATGATCCCACAGAATCCGAGTTGGAAAAGGGTGACTCCCCATGGTGATTATTATCCGGAGGAGTTTTCTGACCCTCCACCACTACCTTCACATCACCTGGAATCATATAATGGCACTCATCAAAAATCTAATCACATCTCACATCATTAAAACAAATCTTTTTCATCTGTCCCTGCCTGAGAATCATTATCTCTATTTTTGAATTTGTCGCCAACGCACTCCTTTACTTCACCTTCAAAAAGCAGAAGCCACACTAACTATTGCCCATTCCCGATAATGATGATCATCAAAACCCACCTACATTTATTCCCTATATCATCATCATCACTTACAATCCGATAATGTCAATCCATTTCCCACAAAAACAACTCATTTTAGCAGCTTTTTTGTCATATCCATCCATTGCTCATATTTTTCTGCGTTTTTACACTCCAAACTTTTTAGCCCTAATTTATCTCAGGTTTTTGTCATCAACTCCTCGTCAGGATGATGATGATCATTATTGTTGTTTCTTTTTCCTCTTCCTACCTTGAGCCCACGTTTTTCAGGTTTTTCCTCTCTCCAGCCGAATTGTTTTTCTCTTTTCAATTCAATTTTAATGTGGTGGTGATAATGGGGAAAATCAGTCGCGAAGTTCTACTTCCACGCATCAAATCACCCTTCCATTTCTCTGCTATTATACACTCTACTCAGTCAGTCCACACTTCATCATTATGTTCCCTTTATGAAGACCGTAGCCCATGGGGGAAAAGGATGACGATGATTATGAGTGAAAGAAAAGAAAGGAGGAATGGCATCTATATAGTAACTACAGAAAAGGAGCGGGGATGAACAGTGGCACAGCAGCAATCATCATTGTTCATTAATACAATATCCTATCAAATTACACGCGTGCTTCCATTTTTTATTGTCATTATTACGTCCTATTATTATATCATCTCATTGGTACAATAGAGCCGAGCACATTTTCTGTCCTTTTTACTGTTCATATGATGATGATGATGATGGGCACTGACCCCATTATCTACCCAATGATAACGACTCCTTATTGAATTGGAATTCTTTATTTAAAAATAGCACGTATTTTTTACCATTGGGAACATCCGAACTTAGACCCATGATGCTTCTGCTGTTGCTACTGCTGCTTCTACTGCTACCGTCTCCAGCACCACCACTAGTGCTGCGGTGTCCGTTATTCCAGGGATTGTCAGTGTTCGGGTAGGATTGCTGTTGCTGTTGTTGCGGGGAATTTCCAGAGGAACATGCGGGACTCAGGTCTGATGTAGTCGCCCTTTAAAATGAAAAATTAAAATGTAAGATGTTAATATCTTTTTGAAAGTTCAGCACATACACACTATCCTCTATAGATATTCATGGTTACACGGACAGTGATTATTATGATGTGTACTGTTCCAAGGTCATGGCAAATAAGTATAATTGAAAAGGTACCGCCTATATGGTAGCATTCTGCCCTAAATATTAGAAAACGAAAAAGAGCTTATGTGCGATTATACGTAAACCCCTTGAACCAGCCTTATTATCATTATAACGGCATGTTTTAAAAAGTGAATAAAGTGCCTGACCCTTTTCCACTACATAAATATTGTCCAAAAAACTGTATATGCAATGAAATAAGGCTTCCTTCAATTTTTAAGTATTTTCAGCCAGCCACCAGCATCTTTATTTTTTGTGCCTTGTGTGTCCCTGCCACAATGCTCACAGATTTTCACACATGTGCTCCACATGACTACTAAAGGTGACCCATGATGGTGATGGTAAAAAAGAACGACGGAGAAAAAGGAGCAACCTTACAAAAAGCTTTTTCCTTGCACTGCAGTACACATTTTCCTCATCTTGTTGATACGGTTAAAATAAGGTATCTGGCTGGATGAAGATCTGCGCTCTGTTCTTTTCTGCTCCCCATGAAATGTTTTCGCTGTCTGCTTTTATAAGGCCTTGTTCAACTGACAGATATAACATGAAAGACGACAATACAACCAGCAACAAGACAGTCAGACTTCTTTCTTTTCTTCGTCTTTGCTTGTCGACAACATCACATCATCACTACCGATATACCAAATGCAAGTATTTTACTTTGTGTGGCTATATGAAAGAATTAAAACTTCAGCAACTCGGCAATCTACAGGGAACCAAAGTATTTTACGGGTATATTGTTGCGGCTACTATGCAGTTTGCCTAGATTCAATTTTTATGGTTCATTTACAAACTCTAATGCTTTTTATGACGATGATTCATTGAACCGGTGAAAAGAGGCAGTTTTCATTGTGTAGGTGGACAAAATCTTTTATTTGAGACCTTTTACAGATCGGATATAAGACTTTTAAAGAAAGAAATGAGAATCGAACATGTTTTGATATTCGAAATTTTATGATTTCTATACTTACAGATCCGATAAATATGTGATTCAGAAAGTACAAAACATTAACTTACAAAGATTCTGAGCCAGAGTAGTCCGTTATGCTTGCGGTAAGATCGTTGTCACTTTTTGTTGACTCAACCTGGAATGTAATAAAAAAGAAAATAAATTTAGTATTAATATTAAGTTTATTAAACAATAGGGACGTTTTATGTCTAAATGTAGGAAGTGGCAACTTTTTTCCCCGACCTTGGTTTATCAGACACACAAATTGAATAGCATAAATAAATACCTATCTGCCTAGGTATGTAAGTTAAGACATGAACTCTATCTGTATTTACTTTACATATAACCGTCTTGGAAACTACTTTGATTCTTGCGTAGTCATGAAAATATTGTTATCGGTCATTCACATTTTGTACTCATTCCAGCTCAACAAAAATGTCATCAAGTTTCAAATTATCGGGAGAGGGTTGTAAATACAAGTGACAATGCAAAGTAACATTATATGATGATATGTTTTTCTTATATCGGTGATGCTTTCATCCTCGTGAAA
This sequence comes from Willowsia buskii, assembly GCA_034700685.1. Lineage (NCBI taxonomy): Eukaryota > Metazoa > Arthropoda > Collembola > Entomobryomorpha > Entomobryidae > Willowsia > Willowsia buskii. The sequence goes on along the minus strand of JAQIXW010000082.1, from coordinate 18,240 downwards.
ACCATACTCATTCTTATCAGACACAAACTTTTACACCCGATTTTTAAGGTTAAAGTTTTAAAAATCATATCTTTTAAAAGTCTTGATGTTCATACATGCACACAACAAGAGCATTCGAGTTGGAGTCTACAACCTAGTTACCTTTGCACTTTTCCCAGTACAAAAAAGATAAGGAACTGACAGACAGACAGTTTTTTTCAGCAGCCTTGCATGCATCGCGGTCGCGGTTGAGACTAATATACTCATGATTTAATTTATATATTATCGTATCCATTCATCAAAGTTCCATAAAATGTTCAGAATTCCAAATGGATGCATTATTATGCAGTTATATATACATGTAGAATAATGAAGAATTTCATCTGAAAGTTAAGATGGTTAAGATGAAATAAACTTGTAAATTTGTTTCCTTAAATGTGATAAAATTTTGCACTCCCAACTTTTAAATGATTCTTTTAGCTGTGAGAATATCTAATATCTCTAAGCCTTTAACCAAATACGATAACATTATCTGTAAAACAAGAGTAATATTGTGGACAAAATGTGTCTCTATTTATCATTAAATCATAGTAGCCATATAGTCGTTAGACATATTTTGCTAAAGTGTCATTCTACTTTCAATTCAAAATTCCTCCATTATCAAATTATCAAGATATACCGACACTTTCGATGTTTGAAACAACAGAATGGTTGGGTTGCTTTTATAAATATGTAAATACAATTTTTTTGTTTTCCATTGCCCATCGCTTACTTTCACAAGCAAATGCTTTATTTTGTCTTTTCCCTTTTTAGTTTTTCAAACCAATACGTAATTCTGAGTACAAACCTAAGTAGAAATATTTCGATTAACTTATAAGTTTTATAATGTACATCTGCGTCTCCCTCAATTCAATCCAAAATTATGTAATATGCAATTTGTACGATTAGTGGCCGACAACAAATTATCACCGGATCAAAAATTGCGAAGGACATAAACAATAAAGCAAAACCTAAAGTCCAAGTCAAAGGTCCCACGAGCATCTTATTTTTTATTGTCCCCATCATCGCAATAAAATTCATTCATGTTTCTTCCTCCACGAAAAAGATTCATTACTTCACATTATACAACACGGAACTCTAGTAAAGGGTTATACTATACACATACCTAAACCAAAGCAGTAGTAGGAGATTTTTCTTTTTGTTTTACAGACAAATAGAGTATTAGAGAATAAGTTTTTTCTTCATTTATTTTATTTTTATTGCTCTCTCAGAGAGACTCGTCCGGTGCAACGTCAGTGTTTCTGGTAGCGATGTCTTTTTTGCGGAGACAACTTGTTCTCTGTCAACTGAAAGCACGTAATAACACCAGCAAGAACAACCACATCTATCCACAAAAACTCATCATCCTCATCTACTTCGCTAGGACTCCAACAAAACATAAAATAAGAAGTAAAATTGGAAGAAGGACAAAAAACCGGTTGCTTATTTTCTTCAAGTGTACATTATACACACACACTCGAAAGTATTTTACATACATTCACAAAAATTTCACAGGCCAGGAGAATAAGAAGAAGGATTCTAATAAATTGTTTGTCGCATCTGTGCATAAAGTATTTTCATCGTAGATGGTAAAAATGTCAAAGCAAGCTTTCAGAAAATTATAATGCTCATCTCATCGAAGATCACCAAAAATATTCACGTCTTGACTATGGCATCTTAAAGATGGTAATAAAATTCATACATATTCAAATAAGGCCGTTCACTGAGCTTTATCATTATTGCCGCTACATTTTGAGAAAAGCTTTTCTTAATAATTCTCTCAAAGAAATAGCAGTTATTATCGGTGAAGGGATTACTGCTTACTAGAATAATGGCAATGAGCACAAGTGCATCCTTCAATGCTTTATGGATAATGATGATGTTGACATTTGACATTCCTGTCGTGCATCTTTATCTTTTCAGAGAGTGAGCTGGCTGTGAGCTTTTATGACTTGTCACTTGTCTCTCTAAAGCTACTAATCATTTAACACACAAATCACCGCACTTTATACCACTGCCTTCACCACACCACCACAAACGAGATGATTGTCTTTGGAGAGCACAACAAAGGCTTTATGATGATGATGCATCTTTGTGGATTGACTTGTCGAACATTCCATAATGCTATAACAAGAAGATGAAGCTATTAGCAATATATAGGGTTATCAATACGATGGTGAAAACAGATAAGCACTAGCGTCACTCTAGTTGGAGGTCACTGTTGGAGATTTTTGCAAATTATACGCACCCAATCAACATTATTCCCACAAAAATATGTGCTATGTATTCCTGTATGTATCTCAATTTTTTAATGACGCAACTCCATCCTCACTTCCAAACCGTGAATGATGAAGTGCGAGCAAGTCTATAAAACGAGATGATAGAGAGTTGCTTATATTTTACATGTGTCCCTTTTGCCCCTTGACTGCCTTGCCACTAATCTCCTCGACTAGAGAAAAAGTACTGGAACTGCAGCAAACAAAACCAGCAAGTCTACTCCCCTTCGTGTCTCCTCTATTTTTTTCTTCATTCACATTTCAACTTCATCTCTCCTGATCCAGAAAAATAGAGATGAAGAGAGAACACATGTACCTTAAAATAAATTGTATGCATGCTGGTTGCTCTTCGTCTGTGGAAAAAAGCACGTTGACAGGAGCCCGTTTGCGGAGAGAGAGAGAGAGAAAGACTCTGTGTAGTGGTTGTTGTTGTTACCCCTATAGTTGATCTGTTTGTTGGGCACCGGTGGTATATATTGAGAGAAACCTTTTTCAACCTCATCTTCATCATTCACACACAGGCTAAACACACAAGGGAAATCCATTTTCTTTCTTCGGAGCCATTCTCTCCTATTTTGTATTCATTATGTGATATGCACTTTTGTTTTTCAAAACTGCTCTTTTTTTCTCTCTTGCTTCTTTGTGTGCAAGTTGCCCTTTTCACATGTGCGTATAGTGTATGTAGTGCATTATGAACGGAGTGAGTGGAGGGTACTTATTGAGACCTATTAAGGGTCATTAGAAATCCCGTCATTATTACGCTCACTCTTTCAATTCTACGCACTTTATATAATAAAGAGAGTACATAATGCAATCCACCCCTCACTCCTCACATTTAACCAAAAATGCCCCCTTCACTCCAACAACAATAATAATAATGTTCAGCAAACAAATCTTTCCTCAAAGCGTTTCAATATTTTCTGTTGCAAGGAAGGTGGCCTTAGATAAGTACCCACTTGGATCTGAACTCTCTGTCAATATGGTCCTTTGACAACATTTTCTAAATATTTATTCATTCAATTTTGTACACACATACAACATAAGTTGCAAATGTACATGACATTGCACTCATCTCTTTTCCTTGGGTTGTTTTGAGAGAGAAGGTGAAAAAAACGAGTAAGAAAAGTTCCCATCACTAGCAACATTTATTTGTTCCGGTTTTCAACATAATGCCATTTTGAAAGTAACCACAAACCTATGCAGTGAAATGGCATCAAAGATTCATTTGCAATCAGTAAGAATGTAGAGTGAATCACGAAACATACAAATTCTTTGCAAGCTAAGCTAGCTCTCTCTACCTGCTCATTGGAAACAGTTTCCAAGGTTTGCATCCCAAGTGGTAACCATCGTGCAACCGAACCATTTTTGGTTTGAGAAACACCGAAAAGGAGAGCATTTCAGATTTGGTGTTAATACCTACCTTATAATATATAATACACGTGTGCATCCAAACTAATAACTATAAACTATAATGTAGTATTTATGCGAGATTTAGTGTATATTGCTACCTTGCTGCTAACGAAGAGAAAATGCGTTAACCTGCCACCCGCATCAACATAAATATAGTGACAACAAGAAATAACTATGTTAAATGTTCACTGATGCGAGCTTTGCTCTTCGGCAATATTATTCATGGGAAAACGACGCAAAACACTGAGCTCTCCTGTGTATCCCTTTTCTTGCTCACTCTGAAACTCAACGAAAGTGCATCTTTGATCATAATGATTATGATTATGTTAAGACTGGCGATGTAGAAGCTTAGGAGCTCACAGTAGTGCACGGTGTAAAATAGGGGAGATGGGACATCGGCTGAAGAAAAAAATAATGAGCCAAAATATTCCACATGTGGTCTTAGCTTGGCCAGGGATTTCTGTGGTCTTTCAGTAGCATAACCAAAGGAGTTACTCACCAAGATGAAAATTTTCAACTGACAATCTGCCTTTTTGTTTTTACAATATAAGATCATTCTTTATGCTACACGTATGCATCATGAAAACAAACCAAACATTGTCTAAAGAACTTTTTATGCGAGCATGTGAGTAATCTTTGTTTTAGCGAGTACTAGCCAGCAAAAAACGTAAGTTATGATGCTAAAATTATGATTTGGATGATCTGATTGCAGCTGCTGCCGTCGCGATGGTGGAAAATATATCTTAAATATTTTTATTTATTGTTCTCTCAGTTTATCTAAGCAGCTTTCATAGAGTCAGAGATGAGTTCCGTTTATTCGAACGGTTTTCACCCTTTTTCCTGTCATCACAACAACGAGTGAACAAGCCACATGCAGTGATCTCCTCGAGAGAATAAAATAAATAGAAACAATCATTATGTATCTATGATCATTTTTTTGTCTTTGTCTCCATTGCGTGTTTGTCTTAATCTTATCAACATCCTTGTCAGTCGGTGGTCTTTAAAAGCAGTGGTTGAATTGACGACACCATCAGCCGTACATATATAGTAAACACATTTTTATACAAGCGCAAAAATATATTTTCATACTTTGTTCGAGCGTTACTGCATTAAATAAAAGAAGTATTGTAAAAAGGGATTATGCTGCCGAGGAATTGCGGTCAATACAGCATTGAGACAAGCTATATTAGAAAAGTTTGAAATGGTAGACTTGGAGCATATCATGCAAACATTTTTGGCACCCATTCGAATCATTCATGTCACAGATTTACTTCATCGTGTTGTCAACAATGTTCGGTGTGATTATAATTTATTTTATAAACAGTATGGACATTCTTTGAGTTGAATTGCTGGCAGATGTGAACCATAACAGAGAAACAACAAAAAATCAATTTGAAGCTCGAAATGGAAAATTACGCATTGCTTTTCCACGTCAAGTTGACGTAATGCGCACTATAACAGTAGTATGGATTTAACATGTCTTGTACGTACCTCATCTTGAAGTCGACAAAGCTGGTCATCATAATCATTAGTACTATTAAATGGATCCAAATCCAATAATTTTCCTTGATCATCATGATTCCCTAATTCATTCATGACTGCTTCCACTAGATCAATAATCGGCTCCACAATGTCAGGTAAGCATTTTCTCTTCTGATTTTCTTTCCTTCCCAAAACAACCTTCCTTCCCATTCCGCTACTGGCACACAACGGGAAAGAGTCCCAGCACAGTAAACAAAAAATGAAAACGAAATAGGCTACCAGACGTAGACCGTATGTAACGTGTAACAAGTGGAGTATATTCACTAGTGTACTCGCATAATGTCAACCGAGAAAAAAATCAATGAGGAATATTGACTTGCACGGAGAGAAAAAGGAGAAAGATGGAGTACTCAACTAAAAGAGTATTCTTAAGATTTTCTTGGAATAATCTTAAACTAAAACGCACAAAAAACTGACTCCTTCAAACACGAAAAAAGTGTTCACACATATCACACGGATGACGAGAAAAGGGAAAAGGAATCAATCTCAAAAGTGTCAGCGCTGGCTCCAGAGCTTCTCTCTTCACAGTAGTCACTCTGCTCACTACTTACATGAACACGATGAAGATTTGGATTTTGGATGGTTAAAACATAAACAGTGAGTAGTAAAGTTCTACTAGTTATAATAATAATAATATGTAGGACCAACTCAAGTGAAATGAACCAAATCGTCTTCTCTCTTTTTCTTCTTATGCCACACTGAACCTGTCGTCTCCAACAATTCTCTCTTCCATCATTTCATTTTGAAAATGCCTTTTTAACAGCGTTCATTTGCCGCACCATCAGTAGTTCATCAGAAATGCGTTGCAATTTGACTTCAAGATAAAGTTATGGATTCATTATAATCTACATACCAACACCAGCATGCCTAATAAAGAATATACAGCAGACTAATAATAAGATAAGAGAAAAATTATGGTTCCTACTATACTCGTTATTATCTATACACGGTCCACCAGCTGCAAATTAGCAATGCATGTTTACATAATAGCAAAGAAAAAAATTTCATATGAAGATGTTCTTTTCTTTTATCAAATCATTTTTCTTTTGAGACAGTCCAAATTGCCATCCACTTATCTTTTATGAGTATATAATAAGCGTTGTCGCACCGACCAATATTTTGTGACGGGACAAATATTGCATCAATTTCCATACCTGTCTCCAGAGCTTGCAAAAATTACTTTATTATAGCATGCGTGTAGCTATCATTGTTAGGTAAATGCTGCAATCAAGTTTTATGCGGTTATTGCTCCAGTTTATTTCTTTTCCTGAAATATTGAGTGAAATCATTACTTCTTTAGAAATAGAGAGCTAGTTTGCTTAGAGGACTGCTGGAAAACCGTGTAGTAATTTCAAAGAGAAATTTTCAGAGAATTTAATAAAAGGGGTACGTGTACACAAAATAATGTAGGTATGTATATTGTACTTTATGTGTCTCTACTCTTTTGGCAGAATGCGCACAAGAATTTTTATTCTGATGATGATGAGCCCAACAACTTTTCCGTTTACCTCAGAGAGTTGTCACATCAATTTTTAAGCTGTGATTTTATAACATGTTATGTGCAATTTGTGCTGTGTGCACTGGTGGATGGTGACATACGTCACGTTCTCTACGCTAATTACCCCCATAATGAATTCCTCTCTTCATATCTTGCCTGTTGTATCGTCGCCGGTTGAAATCCTCTTCTATGCTCTAGTGCTGCCTTCTCCCTTCATTTCATTTGCCACAAGCTTATTCTTCATGTCATTATGTCATTTCATGCCGCCTGATTTTTCTTCAACTAAGCCAGCCAAACTGCATTCAAGATTTTTAAAAAAAGCAAAATTTGTCCCTCTCACAATACTTGACGCCAATTTTTACCACTGACACACGAAGAAGCGTCGTCCATGACGATTAAATGGCGTGCATGAGCTTGCTGACATCAATGCACTGTTAATGTATTTTTGCTATTTCTACATCGAAAATATCAGAGTCATATAGGCATATGTGTAAGCATTTTGGGAACGTTATTTTATGCAATGAAAAGTTTTATGGTGCACAGGAAACTAAAATGGCATAATATGATTTGCAAACTTTTTGGTTGCAATACTTTATGTGTAACTGTATGAAACACATGCATGGATCATCTAACCAAACCTACACCACGTTGTCCTGTTTGTTGAATAGGCATAGGTATTAATTCCTCAGAATTGCTTCAACAATTGAAATCTACCCATAAGTTTGTCAACGAAGAGATATAAGACCAAGATGATCAGTGTTTCACTCAAATTTACCTCTCCATTCTCTATCCCAAATCCCAATCATCCCAAATTGTGTCAATCGTAAAAATACAGAGGTGTCCCTATTATCTCCTACTCCACAATATACAAACAACTTAACCCTTTTTTACATCATCATTATCTCTACGTATCTTGAAAGAGTTGATATTATGAGACGCTATTTACAATGCTAATTCGAATCCCACCGAAAAAGGTAAACTTTCTATCAAGTCTCTTCGTAATAAAAACAAGCATTCATTGTACCTCTCTCTCTCTCTCTCTCTGATTTTGAATGCTCATGTAAATCCAAATCCACTTTTTCAAAACAAATTACTCTTTCATGTCTCTTTCCTTTTTTCTTGTCTCGTACTTGACTTATTTGCTATGTGAGAGTGGAGAAGGGGAAGCCATCCTAAAGTTTGTAATAAAAAAAACTTTTGAAACACTGCTTGTTTGACTGATGAATGGGTGAGTAAGGAAGACAAATAGGCAGACAAGCAGGGAAGATGAAGAAGGGAACAACACATAGTACATACATTACATACACCATGTTTATCCAATTTGTAGAGTGAGCATACACGCACTTTAACTTCTATATTTCTTGGAAAAATAATCAGTGCAAGATATCAAAGATCGATAGGCAAACGCCAGGTTGGTGCAGGAATGGAATAAATAAAAACTAATAAAAAGCCAGAAAAGCTTAGAAGATCAACTCGAGATCAGGCTAATTTTCCTTGAAGGAAACAGGGAAATAGAGAGATTGAGGGAATGACGACAATGATGACGAAATAAATGGCAACGCAATGTCTCTCTCTCTAAATTTTCTTTCTATTATGCAGCCCTCAATGATCTTGTTGTGGTTGTTGATGATGTTGATAAAAAGGGTGATCTTTTCAAAACAAACATGTCTTCACGATTTTTAAGTGTTATTATTGCAGTGATTGTAATAGTTCATCCCATTAAATGATGCACACCACAACCACATCAAGATCTTCTTCCTCTACGATAGCCACAGTTACAAATTTTTCTGGTTTGGTGAAGAAGATAAAGAAATTTTCATTGCAGCAGCATCACCACCAAAAGTCATCATTTTCATTATCAACTTGTTTGGAAAAAAGGTGGAAAACTTGTAGAATTGGACAAGTTACATATTTGGAGTGAGGTGCATTCATGAAGAGTAGCTGAGGCGGGCCAAAAGTACGTGAGCCTCTAGAAACCATCAGCTCACGTGACTGGTACTATAAATATTCTCCTCTCCACTATCAAGATTTAAATTGTTAGGAAGAAATGCAGATAATGCATGACATAGTAATAATAATAATAAAAGTTAACACAAGTTTTTTCTTCATCCAGAGAGCCATAGTGAGAAACAAAACGAAGAAGTGAAAGAAGAAGAAAAACAAGGTGACAATTCCTGTGACAGTCTGATTTTTCTTCGTCGCTTTTTACACCCAAAGGCAGCATGCTCGTCTGCCTCCTTAAGTCGCTGTGTCTATTTATTCCATTGTTTCTCTTATTGTTGGTCAGGCAGCTCATCATCCTTATCATCATCGCGTAAGAAGGCATCAGCCCATCATCAGTCTTTTTCGCTGGGAATGTGCTCAGTCCGAGAAGTCTGTGTGCTGCTTTAGTGATGTGGTGGCCTCCTGGGGTGAGGAAGAAGTATGCAGTCTTAAAGAATCTGCTTTGCTCTCAAGTTTGTCGTTGGATTCTTTCGAGGAATTTATATTTCTGCCGTTTGGTTGACGGTTATCATTAGTAATTTCGAGAGAGAGAGAAACCGGTGTAATTTTGATTAACGCCTGATCAAAGCTCGTGATGGCACGATGCACACTGATTTACATAAATATTTGCATTTCAAAAAAAAAAGTTGCACACGGCTCGACTCAAAGTTTTACAAAAATGCACAACAAAATATAAAATTAAAGCAGAATCTCAGAGAACAGAATTCAAGAAATATTTATCCTCTTTGGACCGACCAAAGAAGAAGTAGATTGAGTAGAAGGATGAAAGCCTTCTAAAAATGGAAATTGAGGAAAGGTTGTGTCGTGTACTTGTCAATCGTTTTGCTCGTCAGTCAGAGTTTGTTCACGATCTAAAGCTTGTATTGGTGGGAGGCAAGTCCATCATCTCTATCCCAACATCATCAGTTTCGTAGTCGTCGACATGGTCGTTTATATTCCCAAAAGGAAGACGGGAAGTGGTTGCTGGTGGAATATGGAATAGAACTCCCATGAAGAAAAATTCAAGAAGTCCCGTACTGCCAACACCAACAAAAAAACTTTTTTTTGGCCAATACCTAATGCTAATGCAATAGAGTGAAATGAACCATAAGAAAAGCTTTTTGCCTTGATGGTGGTAGTGGGATATAGGGAAAAAGTTAAACAAATAGATGGGGACCCATCGCATTTATTACTAGGATGCCTTTTTGAGCGTCACTCCCTAAAACCGACTAAGGTTCAGTTTCAAATGCAAACGTGTTAAGTCAAGTTAGTGGACAGTTTTTTCTCCACAAAAATTGGACAAGGGCCCATATTGTAATGCATTCTAAGAGAGAGGAAGAGATGACCACACTGAGATAGCCTTTTTTTCTTCAGTGTGTGGAGAGAGTGGTGGAGACGAGAGAGAGGATAGAAATTTGTATACGTTCTTTTTTTCTGATGATGATAAGAGAGAGCTCCATAACAAATTGGTTGGATCCGAGAGTGATGTACTCCTTGTCCTGGTGAGTAGCGTAGGCAGGGTGTAAATAAATGAGCAGGAGATTTCCAGAAGCGATAATAATGACGATCCGATACCATCTTTGGTATCCTTCTCTCTCTCTTATTCTCAGTCAAATGATGTGATAGTAAAGTACATACACACAATAATATGTGATGGTGAACGTATGCATTTATAAAATGCTATATATAAAGTCCCCAGTGGACAATAATTAATGTTGTCGTGTGGAGAAAGGCAGGGGATGTGTCACCAACACCCTAAAAAAACGGGAAAGATCGCAAAACTTGAGATTTATCATTGGAAAGTGAACAATGTTGTAATATAACGGGAATGGTATGACGGCCTATCTCACAATGCCCCAGAAACACTGAGAGTGTATACAAAAGTGAACGCTATTTTATAGAAATTTTTCCTTAAAACATGAATGAATGAATGATACGCATGCTAAAGTTCAGAGTGTAACGGTTGGTGGGAGAGGAGATAGAGGAATAAGGATTCTGAGCATCATCAACCAAGTGATTATTAATGAGCACGAGGACTCACTCCACGCTCCTACCACATCTATCCATATCACATTTCTCTTCTTTTTTAAAAATAACATAATAAATTATTATCCTATGCTCTCCCAGTTTATGAGAATGGAATGGTATATGAAATATTCTAAAGGGCAGATAATATATATATATGTATCTTGGTAAGGGGAAAAGTAAGTTTTTCGTTGAAAAAAGTATTAAATGCAAACTTGTGTCATTATGAATCCCTTTTATTGCATCAGAACAATCACACATTCAAACACCACCAGTGAAATTGTCAATGCATGGACGATTCATAAAAATTCTTTACCTCTTCATCATGATGAATTTTTAGTGATAATTTTAAAGGGTGTCATCCGTAAAATAAATTGAGTGAATTTCCATTACTACTAACTCGGCCCTCAGAGATGTAATACGATTTTTCTTTTTTCAACCCTTTCCATACCAATAATGCGTTTTGTACTTATTGATAGATGTGTGTGGTCAAAAGGGAATAGAAATTTATGGGTGAGTGTTTCATATATGAACTTTATTTGCTGCTTTAAAATGCCGATAGTTTGGTACATCGAACTGAATACATTTGGACCTAAAATAGGCACTTCGACCAAATACATTGGACTGGGGACAAAATTAAAATCAAAATTCAATCACTAATTTTCAAGTATAACCAGTGACCATCATTCTAACAACCGCCAGCCCCCAGCATTTTGGCAAGAAGTTCTCACAGTTATCATGGGAATCATTTTAACCCTTTCTTTATAACGGGAGCTTTGTACTTTTTTCTCAAACTTTTTGACTTCTTCAGTCACAGAATTCGTTTCATAAAATTTTTATTTGACCTTTCTTTTGTCTACTTGAATCTTGAATTGCATTCTTGTGCACAAATAAATACACATAGATAAGCATTGCAACTATGGGAGTCCAAGATCTGCATACGTAATGATTTCATATATTTGTACATTACAATTTTTACCAGAACCTATTTTCACAAAGCATTTTCTTGCTGCATCACAGTTACTTGTCTTCAAATAAAACGTTCGCTGGCTTACTACTTTAATTAAAGTCATAGCAATTTTCATTAAAGAACTTACCTATAGCGATAGCTACATTTATATGCGTTAGCATTTTTTTTTTTTGGCTTTAAAGTTTAAACCGAACTATCACATATAAGAAATTACACAAGGTGTGCAAATGTTTGTTCTCGTTACAACTTCCACAGTTAAATATCTTAAATACTGTTATGCGCATTTTTATGCTATTACGTTTATATCAAACTTGCCCTAGCTGAACAGAAAGCAATATCACTCAACATGAATTTATGATGGTTCCATTATTCCAGATATCTCTTTATAATATTCCATTTATACATGGTTGCTCATGCCTCCTCATTCACAATCCATAACTACAACGCGAGTAGTGCTTTCATATTTCGAAAAAAATAATGGTAACATGATACATTTTGAATTTTTTTTCGATCCACACAATACGCCGAGCTCGGAGCCAAGCAGTACACAATACAATACAAGTAATGTGCATGGCATGACCAGGTGGCTCTAGGCAGCAGTAGAAAAAATAAAGCAAACAAGCAATATCATCACCAAATATTATCGTTATTACCAGTATTGCTCTATTATCATCATTGAATATTATATATTGCATACTACGCACTAATATAACTCTGAATGTTGAACATACAATATGGTAAAGGTGAATGGTTTGGCTGTTGACAGGGAAAAGGCAGTTGCGGACAAAGAATCCAGATATGCAGACAATCATACCATAAATACAGAATAGAGCATAATAATGATGATATTATGATCAAGATAATATGGAAGGGAGAAATTTGCGTGTGTGAAGGTCTCCACCAAATCTTTTCAACTCTTAAAAACCATACAGAACTAGATAGTTATCGTCAGTCCGATTCGGATATGGTGAGTATGCTAATAAGAGAGAAAATATTGTATTGGAATACTATATAAAAGTTTTGTCACATCTTCATACGCCAAGGAATAATATAAAATTCATTATTAGATTACATAGAGTTGGACATCGAAATATGCAAACCAGCAAGGGGTGGCTCATTAAGGGAGCCTGAAATGTAAGTATAAAAATCGCAGCAGTTGTCCAACTTTCTTCTGATTTCTCGACATGCACTGTGCAAACTGCCGTTCAGTTTACGGGAGCGAAACGATAAAACTGTAAAAAAAACTATCAAACCATTTTATGTCAAATGACAAGGTATACATTTTTACAATTGAGACGAACGAGTTCTCTGACTTTCTCCAACTTGTGATCATTATTCTAAATTTTACACAAGATGTTGATTTCAGTACTTTTGTGTGTATGACACAGTCAACAACAGTTATTTTTTACAGTCTACATTTTTAACTTCTATAGATACCATCCATCATCATCATTTAAAGCTACAAATGCGAAGCTATGCCAACTATTTTTAAGGGAAAGGAATGTTGTGAAATAATTTCACAGCTGATCATCATCATCTCTTGTCTCGCGTTGGTTATCTAGTTGGCGTAAAAAATTGAGCCATTCATTTCCCATTTATCAGCACACTTTAAACACATAACGGAGATGATGAGGATGACGGTGTGTACGCGCGATGTGTTGTGTGCTGTTTTTACTTTTGTAAAACAATACTCAAACATTTTTTATGTGACATCACACATCGTTCCGTGTCATTTTTCTTTCTCTCGTGTCGTTTTTCGTCTTTTGTTGAGAGTTGAGAAACAAAAAAACTTGAGGGAGAGAGCATTATACTCCGTGAAAGCCTTTGCTGAAAACATTACTCATCGCTTATTGCCCATTATGAGCAATTCACGAGCACGCCAAACAACTCCGCACCGGAGTAAATATATATTTTTTTAAATGACACAAAGTTAGCTTTAGCATGGCATAAAGATAATGTGCTCCACTAACTCAAAATAGGTACGCCAGATTTTTTAAGCTGTGTGGTAATCAGCATGATAATCTTAGCATTCTCAGTCGGCGTATATTTGCGAGAATATTGTGAATCGAGTTTGTTAACGAAATACGCTTTTTAAGAATAGAGAAAATTTATGATTACAGTTTGTTTAAGACATTTTGTGGAGACAGGGAGGAGATAAAGGGAACCAGGGAAACTTAAGTTAAAAGGAATTTCACTAGAAGCAAATTTATTTTTTTAACAGCAACATTTGACATTTTAAAAAGAATCTCATTAAACTTCTAAAAGAACGACGAAAAGTAAGCCGTTTCAAGCAAAAAATGAAGTAATTTTGTGTTTTTCCGAGAAAAATATGAAAAATATGTAGACAGATTTGAAAGTGAACCTGAGATAGACAATGGTTCTCTCCATGTTCTGGAACGGAAGGAGTCCAGATTTAGAGAACTAATAAAACGCATCCTTAAAGGCGAAAAATGCGCACTTATAATATCTGTCTTGATATTATTTATTCAACTAAACTTTTGATTAGGTGGCTTTTGTTTTTAAAATGATTTTTAAAATTTATTCTGGACAGTTGGATACAAATGGTAGATTTTTTTCTAAAATGGAAATGCTAAACCCTTTCTATTTTTCCATAATTAATTTTGTAGAGTTCTTGCATCATGCATATCATGTTTTACTACTTTGCACTGAGACACTATATACTATCTCTGTATGCCCCAAAACACGTTTTGCAAAGCTAGAAGGAACCGATTGAATTCCTACGCAATAACGGGGATACACACAATTCTACGTAGAAATTTAAGTAGAATATATAACAAAAAATATTTAAAAATTCCGAAAGTTTATTGTGCGAATTCCCAAATTTTGGATCTTCATTTCAGCCCATTCGCATTTAAATTAAAGGTTTTTGAACTGCTGGTATTTACGTATTACGTGGGTGTGTATTTGTATAGAAGTTCCATAAGTGCTATAACTTGATATTTTAATAATGATGATAATAATAAAACGTAGCAGTGATGGAGTAAAGATATTTTTGCACTACCTACATCAGCTTATTATTACTGTATAAGAAATAGAGTATATAGTCATGGTTGAAATTATGCTTGGAAAACAACAAAAGGCACACTTCTTGTGTTACATGACAATCATAGTAGTAACTACAAGGTAAGGTATATACATTGTATATGGTTTGTTTGGTGCACCATGTGTTTTAGAATGGGTTGAAATTTCATCTGACTTGCCCTTGCCTTTTTGTATCATATAATATTGTATCTCAGAATAATACATACTTACACAAATAATATACAGTTAACTATGGATGTATGCGTGTTGTTGTATTTAAAGTATTTTGTTCACAACCTACCACAGACCTATTGACTAGTTTATCTTCATTGAACAATCCATAACGACCTCCACCCCCACTGATCACTAAAGTGGATCATCCCTTACCAATTATCAATTAACACTGTCAAAATATGAGCTTGCATGAAAGTAAGTCGCAATTCAGTCTTAACGATTTTGCGATTTTGCAGAGTAAGCTTAAACAGTAGGGTTTGGATGCGTTGATGACACTATGCTTATCTTTTAGCACCTTCAGTCACTAAATTTAAATGGTAACGGTTTTTAATACTTTTTTCCCTTTAAAACAAGTTGTCTGGCTGCATTGTTCTCAATAAAATGTAACATTTCAATCTCATATTTTTCAAAAGACACAAGTTTTCTGTCTTGTGGATACCAATTATTTGCATTTGTGTTAAAAAACTCGTTCTTTGAGAGTGAAAGATGTGGTGGTCATGGTTTGATAACCAGAGCATAAAAATATTTTTGTCATAAAAGCTGTTTTTCTTTAAATCAAAGAATTAAAATAAATTCGCAGAGATAAATTCAGTAAATGTAATGACAACAGAATACATATTCCTTTGAATTTTGTTGCTCATCACCTTCGATTGTGGCTTTTCTCGTTTGACTACGATGGTGGTGGGAATTACGGTTGACTTGTCGTTCTCATAAGTCTCACCTTTTTCTTTTCTTGATGATCATGATGACCTGGCCACTACCTTCATCTTATTTCAGTCGTCTCCCCGTTTTTTTTCTATCATGGACCAATAATCATATTCTCATTATGAAAATTTGTATAGAGCATCGCCGGTTATCTCATAAAAACCAACGATTATCATCAAAAGAAGCTTACACAGAAGATGAAGAAAAGGACAGTTCATTTTTTCATGAAAAGGAAGCCACATAATGCATCCCATTTTAAAAAGTGGAAAAACATGAATTTTGACAAGCGGAAAAAGAAGCACACACCGTTCACTGGGAATCCTTGAAACTGTTTCCACTCTCCAAAAAATTTCCAAAGTGAAGCATTGTCGTTGTTGCATTCATCTTATTACTAATGCATATATGCGCATCTCATCATCATCATTATCATCCTTTTCTAAAAAATCATCTTTCTCAAAGTTTCTGGTTGAGTGAGATGAGCAGATTTTGATTAATGCTATAGAAAAAAATGTTGCATTTCTGGACTTGCTAGAAAGAAATTTGAATGAATTGATGATGCTCTAATTTTAGTGAAAAGAAACGAAAGGGTTAAAAAAAATTGTGCAATGAGACAAGAACACGAAGTGCATGTACCCTTTACTCGCGTGTGGTTAGAAAAAAGGGACACTTTTCTTGGCTTCTTTGCATTTCCTCTGTGAGTACTCGTGTACCATTTTTTACCTGGGAAAAGGGTTGCCTTCGACAATGCGAGATATTTATGAAGACCTGTTCTTATGAAAAGAGTTTGTCTGCTGGGAATGGGGATGAATGAGAGTAAATGAATTAATGTATGGATGAAGATGTAACTTTTATCATTTTTCCTGTCTCTTTTTTTCTCTCACGAAACGCGACCATTCACTCAAATTTAACCTCGAAATTCTCTCGGGAAATGACGCTGATATGATGTCCTTTTTTTAAACACCAAAAATATTAATAATTCAGTAGTACGTATGCCTATTTTAATATTAATATATGTATTCGCTAAACCATAACTGGTTTCTCTAAGATGTGCTTGCATGAGCACAGGACAGGAAACACCTGGATTAAGTATACAAGAGCAGACCACTTACAAAAGTCCATTTTCAAAATCTAATAGAAGTTCACAAGACTAGCCTGAATATGAAGAATATTTTATTTGACATGTTGACATTTCTGAGTTGTTGGACTAGATGCTAGTCCCAAAAATAAATTGTAAGTTGTCGTGTCTTACTCAGATACAAAGACAACAACTCAGAAGTTTTCACCAAGAAGTATATTTCACATTTGTAAAGATCGTGAAAATTCTTTTGAAATTATGGGAAAATCTTATTTAAAAAAATATTCCACCAAATTCTTCAGAAATAAAAACTTGTTTTTCTTTAAAATAGTTGATAACGATCAATGAATCTCAAAAGATCATCTTTTTTCGGGTTTTGCTTGCATACTTTCATGAAAGAGATCATAAAATGAATGAATTAAGAAATTCATATCGAAAAAATGAAAGAAAAGGAATTTCAATGGAATAAATCCGCTTCTACTTTTGGAAGTAGGTACTTAAGAAAATATTCTTACATTTGCAAGTATCCTCTGCCACAATAAAGTACATTACGTGATAAAAGTAAACATTTCATCGCCGCTTTTGAATGGTACTTATCAAGTACTCCAACAAACTAAATAATAATCTTTGTTGTGAAAAAACTGTAGTGTTCCTTTTTCCTTGCTTACTATTCATCTTCAAAGCTCATAATACAGCTAATATGAAAATGATTTAAAAACGAGAAGCACTCATAAGAAAAGAAATCGCTTGAATGGAGTACCCACACAATATAGATATTTTCTAAAGATGAAGAAGGAACAATGCAATGATCCAGAGAATGAAAAAACTCAAAATCTTATTGAGTGTCGTGAGTCGTGTGAGCATTTAAGAAAGTTGTCGCTTTAACCCCGTCACAACAAAACGAAGAATAACAACAGAATTCAGAGCAAATCTGACAGTAATGTAAGCTTTCCTGCTGAGCGCCTTTCATCATGATCACAATGTTTTTTCAATAAAGCCGTGCATGATGGATATTAAGAAATAAAAATCAAGGACCTGGCTTTTAGGCTATCAGTCTAGCTCACCTTGTTACTTTACCAACTCAATCATTGCACTACTAAGAAATTGCATAAAGGAAAAATATTTCCATGTGCACGCCAATTTTTTTTTATGAAGTTCAACGATTAATTTTTTAACTAAAAATTTGGAGTAGTTCCTTGGTTAGAAGGTAATTTGGCATGCAGGGCTGTGTTTAGTAGTCGTCAGATCCACGCTCCAATATTGCTGAACGTAAATCTGATTGTGAGAATATTTTTACTTCGATAAAATCGTGATCAAACAAGATGCAATATAATCTACATTCTGCTTGTGTAGTAATTATATTGATGATGTAAACTAAAGCTACATAGGTATATTTAACTAATATTTTGTTTTTAACTTCTTCAAGGTGGCGATCTGTCAAATTTTACATTGATGATCATCT